>MU786242.1:37903-50435 GCA_026770625.1 Nicotiana glauca
AGACTCTGCTGTAATTTTCAAGTAAGTTGTTCTACTTTTTTCTTTTATTGTGTGTACTTTGCATTATTTAGTAGTTACTGTGTAGAATTCTTGATTTTGGTTGCAATGGGGTCTTAGACTCCAAGTTTGGTGTTATAGTTGGTGTTTGGGGTTGATTTGTATCGAAGTGGGGGTGTGTTCCTTGTTGGCAATTTTTGTGTGGGGTGTAGTACAGCATGTGGGTGGGTGGTGGTAGCACTTAACAGTTATTAATTTGTGGAAGCTTGTGTGGGGTCTTATAAGGCGGAATTGTAGCATTGATAGTGGTATGGGGGAAATAGTGGATGTTGTCAACTTTGGTACCTTACTAGATGGTTATACTAGCCATGCTTGATGAAAAAAGGAACTGTTTGGTGCCAGCGGGTAGCGAAGTCTGAGTACCCATCCAACTGGCACATGTTAGGCTACACCTGATCGTTAAACTAAATTGATTGCAGGTACTATGGCCCGAAAGAAGCGTCAGAACTCGAAAAGTACTTTTGAAGTGTCGACATATGATGCCACCCGGTTCGCGTCACAGGAGGTAGAGGACAGGTTTCATGCTAAAGCTACAAAAAGCTTTGTCCCTGAGATTGCTATTGACAGGGTTGCCCTCTGTGTAGAAAAACCGTACATGTACAAGGAAATCAGATGGAGGGGGATGGAATTCTTGTTCGAAGAACCTGAAACGGCCAACCCAATGATGGTCTGGGAGTTCTACGTGAACTGCCCGGAACATATGTATCGTTATGTGGTTGTGATGGGAAAAGTGGTAGATGCCTCATTACCGAAGATTTTCCAGGTCTTGCAGCTACCTCCGTTCACTGGTGAAATTGATTATTACCACAACTCCCCAGGGGTCGATTGGGACACTCTAATTGAGACAATATGCTCAGGGGGAAGGTCAGTATGGATACAGGAGTACATGACCCTTAACTCCAGGTCATTCACATGGAGGCTAAGTGCTGGTTCACCATTATTTGCAGCAGGTTATTGCCCACGGGCAACACGTCAGATGTGAACAGCTTACAGACTCTATTGGTTTGGTGCTTTGTAACCAAGAAGATGTTGATGTAGCAAAAATTATTGGATATGAAATGCTCCTCCGGTCACCTCTGATGACTAAGGGGTTTAACTTCCCCTCACTTATGATGAGGTTATGTCTGCTAGCTGATGTCCCCGCCAGTCCTACGGATGGAACTTTGCCCACAAAAATAGCATTCAGAGCTGCGAAGATCAAAGTGGGCATAGATGCACCCACACCTATTGAGCTTGAAGACGATGATGATGCCTCAGCACCCACGGCACCACCCAGGAGATCTTAGGATGTAGCCGGATCCTCTCGGTAACCCCAAACTGGGGGAAGTTCTCTAGATCACACTCCAGCCGACCCAGGTTGCCTTCTATGGAAGAAGAGGTGGCAGAACTTCGCATCTCGATAGATGGCCTGCATGTACGTTTGGATGCCATGTCGAGACGGCAGGCCAGGTCTGAGAGTCGGATGATGTCTTGGTTCTGCACTATAGGGAGAGCTTGTAAATTGGACCCCAACAACGACTCCGAGTGATAACCAGGGAAATTTTCTTACCCTTCTGCACTTTATTTGTTTTATGACATGAGGACATGCCATATTCTTTTTGTGTGGAGTGGGAAACTTGATTTAGTGTTGTGTATTGTTAGTGTATATATGCATGAAGTATGTTGTAGTTTTGGGCCTCTATTTTTGTTTGTACTTATCTTAGACATCACCGACTTGGCCCAATGACGGACACTTGTCGACGGGTTTCTTGAGGGCTAAGGTCGGATATATAAAAAAAATTCAAGAAAAGGTAGGAGACTCTTCCTGATAACGGACCACTTAGATAGTATTCTTGAGGGAAGTAGTCGAACAAAAAAAGAAAAAAAAACAAAAAGATTTTTCTTATTTTATTTTCTTTTTAGGTAGTGTAATAATTCTCCCTTGGTTTTTCTTTTGACCACGGTTCTTTTCCAAGGGCTTTTCTTGAACCGGGTTAGGTATATTTTTCTTTAATATATTTTAGGGCCCTTAGGATCCTCTGGGGCTAAGATGGGTGAGGGCAAGAATGCATCTTGTAGTGTACATACCTGCAAATAACTAAAACGAACTTGAGGGTGCGACGTCTATGCTCACTTGTAGACTCTTAATCTTATGCCTTAATTTTGCACACCTTGTCTTACTTGAACGGTCACGTGAGTGTGTTGACAAAACTAATTCGGAATGAGTTACATGCCAAGTGTGTGTGAGGTAATACCTGTATTCTGTGCTTGCATGCAATACCTAAAAATTGCCCTGTGTGTTTGCAAAGCGAAATAGTAGTGTTGTTCAGTCTTGGAAGTGATATAGGCATTTTCTTGTTGAGCCATATATGTATATTTTACCCACCTAAATGTTATGTATCGCAGTTAACCTCTTTGAGCCTATAATCCTTTTCTTTGGCAACCACATTACAAGCCTCACCCATTTGTTTGAATTAACCATCTATTTGAACCTTTTCACCTCTCATGAGCACTTGAATTGTTATGAACTTTGTAAAAGTCAAAGTGTGGGGTGGTCGGTTTGGCTTTTGAGTGGAACTAATTGAATAAGGAGAAAGGTGCAATGTTTTGGAATAGGAAGAGCCACTTGAATTGAAGAAAAAAAATACTTTGATAAGTGGTGGCTCTTGACATAAGTGTGCTTAAAGAAGAATGGGGTAATTTACATTGATACGAAGGTGGAATTTTGGTTTGACATAAGTATGGGGTTTAAATGTTAAAATGTATGTATTAAAGTGCTTAGGGAGGTGTAGCCACTCTTATATCTAAATGTATCCTGCCGGTCCCCTAGCCTACATTACAACCAAATAAAGTCCTAATTGATCCAAGATTGAATGAACTCGATTAGTAGAGTATTACACTAAGGGCAAACTTATGGTGTGTCTGTGTGGTATGTGAATGTTCTTTGCTAAAAGTGAGTGAATTCGTTCTATCTATAGTTCCTTGTGGTATGGTTTAATGTGTATGGAACTTCTCTCAAAAATGTGATGTGAGGGCATTTAACTCAGGAAGAAAAAGTGAGTCTTCACCTCTTTTTAGAGTACGTAGAGTAAGCACGAGTGTGGCATGGCATTAGAGTCTTCACCTGAGGTGTGGCGTTTGCACTGCTTAGGTTGTTCTTTCATAATGGTTGGGCCGCTTCTGCAAGGCTATGACCGCTTCTGCGGTCTCACACCTGCGGCCAACGGTTATGACAGAAGCAGATGCTTCAGCACTTTCCAAAAATTCCATTTTGATCCGTTAACCACCCGGAATACACCCGAGGCCCCCGGGACCCCAACCAATCATACCAACCAGTCCCAAAACATATTACGGACTTGATCGAGGCCTCAAATAATATCAAACAATACTAAAATCGTGACTCAACCTCCAATCCAAACTTAATGAACTTTAAAATTTCAAACTTCTATTTCCGATGTTTAAACCTATCAAATCACGTCCGATTGACCTCAAGTTTTGCGCACAAGTCATATTTGACATTACGGACCTACTCCAACTTTCGGATTCGGATTCCGACCCCGATATCAAAAAGTCAACTTCCGGTCAAACTTCTCAAAAACCTTCAAATTTCTATCTTTAGCCAAATGACTCTAAAATGACCTATGGACCTCCGAATTCACTTCCGATCGTGCTCCCAACTCCAGAATCACCATACGGAGCTATTCGTAGTCTCAAAATCCCAAACGGACATCGATAACACTGAAATACACCTCAAGCCAAACTTATGAAATTTCTTCTAAAATGCTAACTTCCACAATAGGTGCCAAAACACTCCCGGGTTATCCAAAACCCTAATCGGGCATACGCCCAAGTCCTAAATAATCATACAAACTTCCTAGAACCTTCAGATCCTAATTCCGAGGTCGCTTACTAAAAATTCCAATCCTAGTTCACTCTTTCAACTTTAAGCTTCCGAAATGATAATCCTCTTTCCAAATCAACCCTGAACTTCCCGAAATTCAATTTCGACCACGCATACATGTCATAATACCTTAAATGAAGCTGCTCATGGCCTACGATTGCTGAACGGAGTACTAGAACTAAAAACGACCGGTCGGGTTGTTACATTCTCTCACACTTAAACATACGTTCATCCCCGAACGTGCTGAGAACTACACTGAAGTAGTCTGAAATCATTGTTTAACTTCCCATGCACCTTCTCGTGCTACCACAGCTCAGTTGAGAACATTAACTCAATCCATTCTGAAGATATTCTCTTTATTCAAGCAGATACGCCCTAAGGCCCAATTCTAACATCCAGAATTTCATGTCCGATCTGTTTCCATGATAAGGCCACCATATCAATCACCACACGTTGTACTCAAACATAGCTTCATAACTTTGTGACTTCATTCCTAGCATCACTTTACTTACCGAACCACAATAACCCTTTTCTGATCAACTTAGTCTAAATCCTACCAATCCGATGCCTCAATTGCACCCCATGACATACACAGGTCTTGCTCCAACCTATACCATACCGCCACGACGAAAGGGATGCGCAAAAGTTTATAATCAATTACCGGGTCAACACTTCATTGGGTTTATACTCCTGTCAAGAACCATCACTACATTTTGGGACGAATAATGGCCTTAGCTCCTTAATATACTTCATATACTCAAATTGCAAGAATCTTAAAACCAATAATCTCGTCTCACCCAGTACGAACTACTCAAGCAATATAGCACCCCAGACATGATCAAAAGTCTCATATGATGCCACAATGTGCCAACAGGCTACCAATTCGAACGCGATACGAAAGGAAGATGAACTCTGGAAGGAATTACCTAACTCACGCACTAATACGAACTTTCCTTAGGAAACAGGAAGCAAGGCACGCAAAATAGCCTATAGAAACTATACTCACATCACACTGTTGCGGCGTGAAACCCAATCCACGCGTAGATCTCACATAAGGAGATGCACATTGAGCCAAATTTGCTCATTTCAACAAAATACCGAATATCGGTCATAAGCATGCTAAATGCATAATAACATCCCCGAGGGAGCATATAGTGCCATAAGCTACAAAACCCAAGCACAACAGAGGTGTGATATATAATCTGAATCTCAGGAGCCATCTTGCTCATAATACATAATTTCTATGCGGATCCTCAACACATAAGCAATTCTCAAGCCGTCTCACAACTCACACAGCACAATGCATTACTACATGAAATATCTGACTATGAAATAATACCCTGACTACTCCATAAGAAGCATGATAATAGGTAAATTAGAATATAATTAGGCACTAAAGAACCACATTTTTGTATAGCTCTTACGGTAAAAAGTGATAACAAAATGCTCTGATTAGTGTTTTTCATGCTTTGCAGGCTATATCCAGTAAAAGAAGTCTGTGGAGTACTTTTGGGATCAATTACGGAGAAAAGGAGGTCAATCATACAATATCCACAAAGTGCACCAAGCGAAGTTACAAAGCCAGAACTGAAACTGGTATGCCGCTGTCCAGGCGTAATGGCGGTAGGACCGCGGCAGAACGCTGCTGCAGATTCAGAAAGCCATTCTGGCCGTTGTCCTGGCGTAACCGCAATAGGACCGCGGCAGGACACGAAAAGTTCAGGGACCAAAGTGTCAAATCAGGGAAACTTGGTGTAAAACCCTTATAAGATGTAGAAAATTGCCCACACTAAAGGAGACTTAGTTTTGAGATTACTTTTGGAAAAAGAACAAGTGTGAAAGATCACCCAAAACATCATAGTTTTCTATTCTCTTCTATTTTATTGCAATTCTTCCATTATGAATAATATATTCGTTTTATCTTCCATTGTCTTGAGTAGCTAAATACTTTAACCTAAGGTTTTGGTGAAACCCGTTGGGGATGACTTGGTTGTTATATTAATATATTTGGAATTGGTTGTTAATCTCTATTTGTTCATCTATGTTTTTATTGTGGTTAGTTGAAAGGGCCCTCAATTATCCGTTCCTATTTAGTATATATCTGCTTGAGAGAGTGTGCATATTTAGGTGATTGTATGAACAACATCACTCCCAGAGTATAGACGAGAGTCATAACCGAGGGTTTAGAGGTTAGATTAGAGATAACGATACCTCGGGTTCAATCTAAGTGAACTGTTTTGTGAATCTAGCTAGCGTAACTTGAGAAAGTACGTCTAGTAAATTATCATAATTGCTTGAGAAAGATTTATGATAGCTAGAGCGTTCATGATTAACAGAGACAACTAAGTCCGAGTAATAATACATATTCAACCAAGGAAATCAACAAAGGGGGAAACCATTACCTTAGATCTTATTCCAATTATATACAAGCAAGCTTAGTTAACTTCCAGCTTTATTTACTTTCAGTTTAGTTGTTAGATATATCATCAATTGCGAAGTACAAAGTTTGGGAAAATTGGTTGTGTGAATCTAGTAAATCTGACAAGAGTAATTTATAGGTTAATTCTCTGTGGTTCGACTCTGGGCAGAAATACCCAGTCTTTATTTGCAATGCCCGCATAGTCTTTTGCGAGACTCAGTTGAGCGTGATCAGAGCGCATTACTGAAATGAACACAACTGGTCTAACATAGAGCCCAAATTCACATTTAAACCCATCCACCGACCCCAAGTCGATCCTGATCATATCAAACTAAGCCAATAACCTTTCAAAGGTTCATACTAATTTCCCTCTTCTTATAACACACAAGGACAACCATTATAACCGGAGTACTCATCCACAGTCCACAACTTAGTAACTGAGTGCCCTCCAGGCATATATCCTCAACTTATCGATATCATCACAAATCTTCATACTTGGTTTAATTTCTTCAATCAATCAAGTGACTACATGCCACACTTACACGATCTTCTTATGGGACTCGCTCCCACAACCTTCTGAAACACATAACAGGTCCACAGATCCAAACCACCGGCCGCACTAACGCTGAAAAGCGATCAAGAATACCTAACCAAGATGCAAAGCCCCTTTTCACAAAACACCGATCTCAGGTGACACTGATGACAATTCCACTCACTTTAAACATCGAAACTCCTTTCGTGCTCATCCGAGCTCGTGACATCCTTGTCAGCACCGAACTGCAGCCTTGATTTTTCACTTTAAATCTCGTACTAGTCACTGCACTCAACATGCCAATGTACGATAGAACATGACCCTTATCATAACCCAAAACTGCTAATAGGTCAACACTTCATCACATAAAAGAGTTTCACTGAACTCACTTCAGGCGAAACATAGCAACACACAGGCAAATTCTTATAAACGCGAAAATACACAAATTTCTAAGTAGTGGTCTAAGGCACCATAGCCTTTCCGGAATCCACTTCCACATAACAAGCCATAACAGTAGAATACTTTATAATAATATCAATTATGACGGCTGACAAGCCTCATACGCACCACCACAGATCACTTGCATAACTTAATCACGCTGAAAGAGCTGATCTCTACCACCAACATGCCAACTAAATTATGGATAACCAATCTATCTCCTTTCGATTCACCCTGATTGCCTTAGAAATAATACCAATTATATCCAACACATAACATACTCCATCTGCACTCATCTCGAGTGACCTTGAATCACGAGACCATGCTATCTCAAATCCCACGAACTGTCTCATATCTCTCAAATGTTATACCACAAGTTAAAATATCGCACAACATTCTGGGCACCTTCTTATAAACTGCTACAAAGCTTGATTCTTATTTGTATTTATAGGTTCGAAATCATTAGGTACCACACTTTATCTTTTAAATTTCACTAGGACTGTTGTTGAGAGCCACCCGCTCTGACTTGGCCCTGAATATAATCAATTCCATAAATCTTCTAGTACATGGATGCCCCATTGGTGAAGCACCTGGCAGAATCACTTCCCTGGGAACCCGTCTCTTTACAAAGCACACTCCTGAATCCTTCCCAAAGTTTGACATGGGCCAATAAGGCCAACGATAGCCCACCTTTAATACTTCCTTGTTCAAATTACCACTTATGGCTCTTTCCCATAGCTGAAATAACCCATCGATATGCTAATAGCCACAAATCTCACAAGTAGTTAACCATGCAACCCAATCATAAGCGGTGGGACTCTCCCACTTAGCATGAAGCCATCATATCACAAATTTGGAATTCACCCGTCCTCTTTATCTCTTACTGATATAACCTCGCGTAATCAACCGCCAAAGTTCTCGAAATCTTTATGTAAAACCCCTTCCTATATTCTTACTCATCAAACATATTTGCACAACCAGATTCTTTGATATATAACCGATAAGATTTTTCGTAGAAGCCTCGCCAACTACGCGATCGCTAACCTGCTCACTTGGGTAACCCACTTGTAAAAGCTCTCCCCGGCATCTTCCAACGTTGCTGCACGGGGTACAATCACTTCGACATCAATAACCCATCCTGAATCTAAGCTCACTCTCCAACTGCACCGGTCCATTTACTCCCTGTGGACATCATTTAAATGTGCGGCAGCATCCTCCCAATTCAAAGTTATGTCGCATCCTTCTTTACTTGAGCGGATCCTTTCCGTTATATTAAATCTCCTGCCGCACAAGGATCCTTACTTCAATTAATTCCGTAGGCTTTAATGACCAAGCACTAATATTCTCAAATTGCTCCAAACCCTCCTTAAGGTACGTGGTCATCCAACTGCTAGGCCCATACGCAACTCCCCCACTCTCCCACTTTGGCGGAACTCATCCCCTTAATCCACTACTCGACCTTCGCTTCATATACTTGGCCTTTTTATAATTTTGAACACCGCCTGGCGCTTCCCACAGGTCCTTCCTCATCCTTTGATATTCAGTGGCTGCCTTAAATAAAATCTAACTTCGGGGTACCTGAACCCACAATTGCTGCTAACTTAAACCTTTACGAAGGTCATCCTTATCCAACCGTCAACATCAGGAATACTGATTCAATCCTGAACTACCGCATCCTGCAATATCTGACAGTTGCATCTCTAATACTATTTCACAATATCTTACCCCAAAGGCGAATCATAGAAGATCATAATACCGATAAACTTAGTACGTTCAATTAGGACAACGACATCCCATCATAGAAGAAAACTCTACAGCACTTACAAATACCAAGTCTCATTACTTTTACTCGTCCAGATCTGACCATCCTTAGTTCAATTGCTTATCCCCCTGCCAGGAATAAAATATTGAATCTCTTGATTATGCACTAAGTAAACCTCCCTTGAAATCATTCACTGCCCCGACACGTGGGCAAAACATCCTACCATTATAACAATTCCGCGGAACAATTGTTCATAAACATCGAGGCAACTTGTGCCTAGCCCCAGAGCCCTCAGAAGTACCGCTACTGGGCTGAAACCTTCAAAGATCCTTCTACAACATGACGATAATAATCTGATCAGCTATGCCGGGAGAAATATCTCGTATCCCATCTGCAATACCATTACGGTTCTTCAATTCTCGATTTATAACAAGCGATTCGCGTCGCATGAGATTGAGTAGGAAATAGACAAAGGTATAAGCCTCACATGAAATCAAATCGCACGATAGGAATCAAGAAGGGAAGTACACCTAACAGTCCAGCAGCCTCCCGAGGATAAGTACAAACGTCTCCGTACCGATTCGCGAGACTCTACTAGACTTGCTCATGACTCGTGAGACCCTAGGAACCTAGTGCTCTGATACCATGTTGTCACGACCCAAAATCCACTAAGAGTCGTGATGGCACCGGACACCACTGTCAGGCAAGCCAACCAAATTACTTAATCAAAATCTCGTTTTAATACTTTTGGAATTTAGGATTTTCCTTCAAATTTAGCAATTTTAAAGAATAGTCTCAAATCCAATTTAAATGATAAAGCAGTTAATACAATATTTCAAACCATCCCAGAACCCGGTGCCATAAGTGCACATGCATCTACTGACAAAAAAATGAAATGCAACATCCGTCCGAAATACAATGGACAGGAAATAAATACTATATACCGAAAGGGACTACACTAGTTGTGGGTCGCCTCGAATAATGCAACTCTCCTAGTCCCAGAATCATCCGCGCTGCTACGCCCGGTAGGCTGCTAGAGATACATATACCTGTGCAATAAAAATGCACAGAAGTGTAGTATGTTATCAAAAAATGCCTCAAATAATGCAACTCTTCAAGGTTTACTCTTTATTATCTTATCAATTTATATCAAGCCATGAGGGGCAAATTTCACATTTAAAAATTCTCAAGCGACAAATAACATGTGCAAATCACACCAAGGCGACGGCCAGATCCAACAAAAATGTAAATTATGCACTGCCGAGGGTCGAACGACACGAACCATAGCATCTATACCGTGCTTGCGAATCATCCATGCGACGCGGTCAATATAAAATAAATAATAACCCTTCTCGTGAATTATCCATGCAACGCAGGTACACATAAGATACATAATCACCCTGCTCGTGAATCATCCATGCGATGTAGGTACACATAATATACATGCTCAAATGTCCAATTAGAATCTTTTATCGGGGAATAATTATCCAAATAAAACCAATTCTCCTTTAACAATTTTTAAGAAATGAAGTTTAATCCTTTTAGTAATTCACTTACTAATTCAATGTGATTTAAGCAATTCAAGCTATCGATGGATTCATAGATAATTCAAGTATAACATGCTTTTGGGTCCTAGCTACCCAGACAATAGCATAATAGTAGCTACGCACGGACTCTCACTAACTCGTGCGTGCGTAGCCCCTACAAATAGGAGCACATAATCAATCAATTAACCTATGGGGATAATTCCCTCTTACAAGGTTAGAAAGGAGAATCACCTCGCTTCGAAGCCTATATTTCGATTCAAGAACGCACCCAAACCTCCCATTTAGAGCCGAACGATCCACAACTATTCATATAATGTAAGAACTAGTCAAAACATGCTTAAAGGTTCATATTCTAACTATCAAACCATTTTTCCAACCCTAAATTCAAGGTTCCTATAAATCCGACCCCGGGCCCACGTGCCCGGATTCCAAAATATTTCGAAGAAAGTTATTCTTTATAACCTAAGGATAAAAAATATATGATTTCTACTCCATTCTATAACCAATTTCGTGGTTAAACATTGTTTTTAACAAAACCCTAGGTTTTACTCTATTCACATGATTTTCACTAATTTTACATGTGTCAATATACCCAAAACTCAAGAATTAAACTAAGAATAGGTGGGATAACTTACCTCAAGATGCTAGAGGGAAGTCTTCTCTCAAAAGCTCCCAAAAATCGCCCAAGAAACGAGTGAAAAGTGAGCAAAAATGGCCTTAAGCCCGAATAAATGAAGGTCACTGCCTTCTGCAATTTCCGCATATATGGTCTTGGGCCGCATCTGCGACCACCACTTTTTGACGACCCAAAGGGTCATCACCTATTTTCCTCATCTGTTCTGTGCTTCCGAGGCCTTGAAAACCTCATTTTCTATCGCCTCAATTTGTGTGCGCAGTCCGGGCGCGTAGCTGGAAAATTTTTGTGTTGAAATATGTGAATTCTGTGAAAAATTTGAAGAATTTTGATATTAATATGATTATAGTTGACTTTGGTCAATATTTTTGGTAAACGGACCCGGACCCGAGATTGGACGGTTTCGGAAGGTCTGTAGAAAAATATGGGACTCGGGCATGTGCCCGGAGTCGAACCGAGGTCTAGAACCTGAGTAACAGAATTTTTGTGTTAAATTGTTTTTCTAAAATTATTAAGGAAAATGGAAAGGAAAATTGATTAAAAGACTATGGTATCGGGCTCGTATTTTGGTTCTGACGCCTGGTACAAGTCTTATATATTGTTTAAGCACTTTCTGTAAAGTTTGGTCGAAATCGGACGTTGTTTGACGTGTTTTGGACTATACCAAGTTTGAAAGTTTATGAAGTTTAAAAGGAAAATCCTGAGTTTTGAGGCTTGATTCTATGTAAATGATGTTATTTTGGCGATTTGATCCGTAAGATATTTTTAAGGTTGTGTGCATGTTTGGTTTGGAGCCCTGAGGGCTCGGGTGAGTTTTGGATAGGCCACGAGTTGCATTTTTACATATTTAAAAAACTGGTATTTTTCCCATCTGGTATCTTCGCATTTGCGAAGAAACCATCGCAAATGCGACTTCGCAAATGTGAAGTCTCCATCGCAAATGCGAAAAGGGGAGGCCAGGTTTGGGATCACAAATGCGATCACTAGACTCGCAAATGCGAAGGAGGCCTGATCGCAAATGCGACCCTCCAGTCGCAAATGCGAAGTCTGCGCCCAGTTGGAGTGTTCGCAAATACAAACTACAGCTTCGCAATTCCCAAGCCTGAGATGTTCGCAAATGCGAACTTATGTTCGAAATTGCCATATCCGCAGCCCTGCAATTTTTATACATAGTCGAAATTTCATCACTTTTCACCATTCTTTCAAAACCCAAACCCCATAGGCGATTTTTCAAGAGCAAACTTCATCCCAAATCACTTGTAA
>MU786242.1:51529-85608 GCA_026770625.1 Nicotiana glauca
TTTATATGTAGTTTATTCTTAGTGGTTCGTGAGTATGTGACACCAAATCTTGGGTAGAGAATATTGTTGAGCATTTCGTATTTATTTCAGACTTATAAAATTAGACTTCCGCAGTTATTGTTGTTATTAATAATGATGTTATAAATTGACAACATAATGGTTTTACTAATGAAAACGGTAAGTAAGTTGGCTTGCCTAACTACCACGAGTAGGCGCCATCACGATCCCGATGGTGGGAAATCCGGGTCGTGACACGCTTCTGCGGAAGAAAGATCGCTTCTGCGGATTTGGGGCCGCATCTGCTGTCTTGGGCTGCCTGGCCTTGGGCCGCTTCTGCGAGGCTATGACCGCTTATGCGGTCTCGCACCTGCGGCCAACCAACCGCAGGTGCGGTTATGATAGAAGCAGATGTTTCAGCACTTTCCAAAAATTCCATTTTGATCCGTTAACCACCCGGAATCCACCCGAGGCCCCCGGGACCCCAACTAATCATACCCACCAGTCCCAAAACACATTACGGACTAGTTCGAGGCCTCAAATCATATCAAGCAATACTAAAATCATGAATCAACCTCCAATCCAAACTTAATGAACTTCAAAATTTCAAACTTCTATTTCCAAGATTTAAACCTATCAAATCACATCCGATTGACCTCAAATTTTGCGCACAAGTCATATTTGACATTACGGACCTACTCTAACTTTCGAATTCAGATTCCGATCCCGATATCAAAAAGTCAACTTCCAGTCAAACTTCTCAAAAACCTTCAAATTTCTATCTTTAGCCAAATGACTCTAAAATGACCTACAGACATCCGAATTCACTTCTGATCGTGCTCCCAACTCCAGAATCACCATACGGAGCTATTCACAGTCTCGGGATCCCAAACGGACATCGATAATACTGAAATACACTTCAAGCCAAAGTTATAAAATTTCTTCTAAAATGCTAACTTCTACAATAGGCACCAAAACACTCCCGGGTTATCCAAAACCCAAACTGGGCATACGCCCAAGTTCGAAATCATCACACGAACCTCCTGGAACCTTCAGATCCTGATTCCGAGGTAGTTTACTCAAAATTCCAATCCTAGTTCATTCTTTCAACTTTAAGCTTCCGAAATGAGAATCCTCTTTCCAAATCAACCCTGAACTTCCCCAAATTCAATTCTGACCATGCATACATGTCATAATACCTTAAACGAAGCTGCTCATGGCCTCCGATTTCTGAACGGAGCACTAGAACTCAAAACGACCGGTGGGTTGTTACAATTATTATTGTTATTAAAATATTTTTTGCTCATTATTTAATTTTTTTTCTTACCTTATAAATAATATGTATACTTTATGTAAGAACCGATTTTGCTGCTTGAATTTTTTAAAATTTTAAAGTCAATAAATCTTTAATATCTTAAGTAAATTTTAGTTATATTTTATATTTTAACTTACTCCAAAGTATGAATTTGCATAGGTTATTTAAATTTACATCTTTCAATATTTTTTATTTTTTTCTATCATTTAAATTAATTTTACCTCCATTATTCTAGCTAACATAGAAGAAAATCTATGAGTGAATCAATATATAGATATAGGTATAGATGTAGATTCAAATATACATATAAATATAATTATAGATATAGATATATAGATTAGATTTGGCTAAGATTTATTTAGATTATGTATAAGATTTATTAAACTACTTCCATTAATTATGTTTCCATTTATAATTCTAATTATTAGTGTTGTTCTAAAATTGCCATGTGTCTTCATTTTAGCTTGTCACTTGGCTTAACCACATGCTTCATTACTCTCCTTTTAATATAATACTAGTATACTTACCCGCGCGATGCATGGATCAGTTCAATAAAAAAAGTGGAGAGAGATATTAGAAATAGATGGATATTGCAAACTAAATTTGTCACCGCATTTAAAAAAAATTAAACGAAAAAGAAAAAGATGAATTTAATTGGATTGTCTATCTAATTTTATTTTTTGCTAGGGACCACTAATCCCCAAGATATGTTTCAACATTACTTTTTATTAAGATCTATAACATATTCCAAATTTATTATTTAACATTCTTGCATTTAATATAGATCTTTTACGCTATCGACTTCGTTGTGCAAAACATGATTTTAATGAACAATTGCATAAATTCAAATAACTCTATCACTAACACTTTCAGAACACGGAAACTTTGTCACTGTCACGATCCGGATTTTTCCACCCTCGGGAGTCGTGATGGCGCCTACTAAAGGGAGTTAGGCAAGCCATATATCCCTCTTTAATAATTATCGACAATAATACAAAAGCAACGAAATTAAATAATAAGCGGAGGTCTTAAATTATAGAAAAATGAATAGAAATGCGGAAAAATTCAACATAAGCCTCAACCCAAGACTGGTGTCACAACATTCACGGACTACTAAGATTTACTACATACAACCGTTTGAAAGAGAGTAACATTTTCTGTCTCGAATACAAAAGATAACAGAACATAAATAAAGATAGAGGAGATACCGGGCCTGCGGATGCCTGCAAGGCTACCTTGATATTCCGGAGGACTGAAGGCTGGCCCCGAGCTACTACTGTTGTCCGGTACCTAGATCTGTGCAAAAGAGCACAGAGTGGAGTATCAGCACAACCGACCCCATGTGCTGGTAAGTGCCTAGCCTAACCCTAGCGAAGTAGTGACGAGACTAGACAAGACTACCACCTAAACCTGTACAGTTATATATATACAGTGGGAAAATAACAAGAATAACCATTTTAAATGGGAAGAGAACATGCTTCGGGGATAACAGATAATATAGAAATTCAAGAGAACAATAAGGAACGTTAATAAATTATCTCTAACACGGATAAAGAAAATAAAAGCAGATTTCACTGTCTGTAGACATCTCGTTGCAGGCGTGCAACCCGATCCCATTTCTCAATGTTTCTATGGTAGGCGTACCACCCGCTCCCATTTCATCAAATCTCGTGGTAAGCGTACCACCCGCTACCATTTCATTATATCAACAATTCTTTCAAATGAAATTTACTCTAATAAACACAACAATGAATACGAATTCATAAAACAACAAGTACACAATAATTGTGATTCAATGAGAAAAATAAATAATGACAAGTAGCAATTAATTATGGGCTTTAAGGAGTAATTAGGAAATTTAGTATTTAATATGTCGAATGTCAAGTAGCAATTAAGTCATATAAACATGTAGAAATTATGGCATAAACTTCAAGACATGACATTGCACAAGGATACCTTGATTCAATAATAACAAGTAACACAATAAAGAGAAATGTCAACATAGGAATCATAGTAATAGTGGAATTAAGAAAATTAGATGCACTTAAACTAATAACAATAAGAAATCATATCAAACGGCAATAAGTACACGGCATCACCTTTCGTGATTTTACTCTCATCCTCACTAAGAAATGATATAATAAAATATGTACGATATCACCCTTCGTGCTTTTACTCTCTTTCCTCACATATAATCAATTGAATTGACACGGAATGGTACATCGTGCGGCATGACATTGATAACTATGAACTGTACATGTTTTATACCCCTTCTTGCCTGAGCTTTGTGCATAAATTGCTCTAGGTTAGTCCCGAATTGCTTACAAGTTGCGCTTGATTGCAGGTTTGAGCGACTAGATGATAAATGTCACAAATCGGCTCAAAAAGGAGTAAAATCTGCCAAGCGCCAAAAGATGATTGAAAGTGGGAAATAGGTGACCTGCGGGGACCGCACTGTTTTGATGTGCGGCTGCGCAGGAAAGTTCAAGCCTGACCTGCGCGGTCCGCACAGCTTTGCCACGCGGCCGCGCAAGAAAGTTCAGAGAACCATCAAAAGTGAAGAAGATCCACTCCGACCGCATCCATTTCCACGCGGTCCGCACAAATGACTGATCAGAGGCTCAGCAATTCAAGGAAAAGTCCCACGCGGCCGCATACCAAAGCAGTGCGGTCCGCGTGGGCAAAAGTTCAGAGAGTCAACAATGGGACAAATTCTACTGTGCGGCCGCGCACCCTTTCCACGCGGTCCGCATGACTCAACCTATGCGGCAGCGTGGCATTTCTATGCATTCCGCATCCCCAAGTCCAGAAGCACAGATCTGAAGACCATTTGCCCTACGCGGCAGCATGTCATTTCTAAGCGGTCCGCGCCAGACCCTCAGGGGTATTTTTGTCCGGTATTTCCTGTGTAGTATAAATAGAACATTTTACTTTTTTAGGTCAACTTGGGTAATCTGTTTTAGCATATGAGCACGAGACACTTCGTATTAGCCTACTTTAGGCAATTTTCTCTTGTAATTAACGTGGATTCAAGTAGATTTAGCTTGTAGTTAATGATTATGTTAATTTTTTCTAGTATTTATTCTATTTCTACTTCTTCCATGTCTAGCTAAACCCATTGTCTAGGGTTGTGGCTCAACCCCAGTGTGGGTAATTAATGGGTATTTTTGCTTAATGCTTGGATGATATTGGGTGTTTAGTATTTGGGTTGATTGTATGTTTTCACTTAGATTTGGTGGTTGCAAACACTAAGTCTAGCTTAGTGGGTCTTGACTCTTCTTGAAAAAGAGAGTCTATGACCTCACAATTAACCCAACAAGGATTTGGGATGGACCCATGAGAATGGTAGTCCCAAATAACGGGTAAAACCTTGAGAGAGTAATTACCCCACTTAAACCTTAAAGTTGCTTGGGCAAATTAGTCTACCCAATTGGTCTCGAGAGAGTCAATTGGGCAAAATAACTCTCTCTACCGAGAGGTGTAAGAGTGAGTGCTAAAGTGCAACGGTTATCCATATTCCCCTTAATTATCATCCTTGTATTAAAATTCTATACCCGTTAATTAGTCACCTAGGTGAGTGCTACGACCCTAGTGCTTTTCTCTTATTGCATGCAACTAGCATCATTACTTAGCATAATTTAGTTTACAACTGTAGTTGATAAATTTAGTTTTAAACAAAAGAAAAAAAAAACCAAAAATGATAGAAGATCAAATAGAAGCTAAAACGCACTTCTAGGCTTAGCAAATACTCAACTCCAATTTGAAGCTCTCTGTGGAAAAATTGACCCCGATACCACTATTGGGTAAAAGTAATTAGCGCCCACTCTTTCTTAGGATTGAGTTTGCACCAATCAGGCATCACCCTTTGTGATTTATTCTCTTTCCTCACAATAATCAAACAATGCACGGCATCACCCTTCGCGCTTTACTCTCTTTCCTCACAATAATCAAACAATGCGCGGCATCACCCTTCGTGTTTTAATGCTCTTCCTCACCCAAACAACAATTACAAACAAGGGGCAAGGGAATAAACAAAATAATAATGGAAATCCCGGCAAGGGAACACAATTAAACAATTAAATCCCGGTAAGGGAACAATATCAATAAGTTTCCATATCCCGGCAAGGGAGAAAATCAACAAAATAATAAAACGTCCCGGCAAGGGAGAAAATCAACAAAATAATAAAACGTCCCGGCAAGGGAATAAACTAATAACTCTTTCTCTTTCTTTCACTTTCATCTCATAGTTCATATTATCACTCGAGCTAACGCTCCAAAGATTTACTTATCTCATATACCTTCACAATTTGTATTTCAACTTGAGCCACTGCTCCATGAAGTTTAAAGATCACAATTCCTTTCACATACTCTTTACAAAACATAGAAGTCATCAATTAAGCATGGAAGTTATAACAAAAACCAAAACATTCTCAAAATAAGGACTCACGGTCATGCTAGACTCCAATGAATAAATACTCGTCACCATGCCTATACATTGTACACGAAAATTATCAAGTAGCAATTAAGACTCAACTCATATTCCCTCAAGCTAAGGTTAGACCAAACACTTACCTCAACTTCCACGGCTAAATCAATCCACAACAACCGCTTTCCCTTTCGAATTTGGCTTCAACTCAATCAAATATATACAATAATGACTTCATAATATCAATATATGCTAAATAAATCAAACCCAGTGCCTAATATAGCTTTCCAAGCATTCTTCCAAAAATCCCAAAAATCAACCCCGAGCCCCCTTGGTCAACACACGAAGTTCGGACCAAAATCAAATCACCCATTCACCCACGAGCCCGAATATATAATTTGTTTTCAAATTCAACCCCCAAAATTAAGGTCTAAATCAAGAAAAATCAAAAAGCCCTAACTCTATCCAAATCCCCAATTTCTACCCTTAATTACATGTTTTAGGCCTAGGATTTCAATAGATGATGATGAAAAACAAAGGAAACGAGTTAAAGATTACTAACCCATGAGGTTTTGGTGAAGGATTACTTCAATGGTCGCCCAAGTGCTTGGAGAAGAAAGGTTTTTGTGAAAATTTGGTGGAGTCCCGTAATAACACTGTTCTGGAAATTAAAATATAACTAGGCAAAATTTGCTCTATGTGATCGCGAAGAAAGTCATGCGATCGCATAGGGATAGGAAGGTTGGCCATTGTGATTGCAGAAAGGCCATTGCGATCGCGTATAAGAAATAGGCTGGGCATCGCGATCGCGAATAGAACCATGCGACAGTGTAGAGGAAAATAAAGGGCTTCTTAACTTAACAATATGAGATCGCGGGAGGATGTATGTGATCGCATAGACCAAAATATCAGACACCAGAACTGCTACTTTCTGCAACTTTTTTTCTAAGTCTAAACCATCCCGAAACATATCCGAAACACCCCCGAGCCCTCGGGGCTCCTAACCAAACACATGCGCTAATTTAACAACATCATACGAACTTATCCGAGCGATCAAACCGCCAAAATATCATCAAAAACAACGAATCAAACCTAAAAATCAACAGTTTTTCCTCAAACTTCATTAACTTTCAAATTTAGAACTTTAAGTCTGAAACATGTCGAACGACGTCCGATTTCAACCAAACTTTACAGAAACATCATAAATCATATATAAGACCTGTATCGGATGCCGAAACCAAAATACGGGCCCGATACCAACACGTTCTAATAAATTTTTATTTCAATTTTCCTTTAAAATTTCGCAAAAACAATTTTACTCAAAAATTCATTTCTCGGGCTTGGGACCTCGGAATTCGATTTCGGGCATACGCCCGTGTCCCATATTTTTATACGGATCCTCCGAGATTGTCAAATTACGGGTCCGGGTCCGGGTCCGTTTACCCAAAATTTTGACCGAAGTCATATTTATTTATTTTAACATCAAAATTTAGCATTGTTTTCATAGGATTTCATATTTAAGCTTTCGGCTATGCACTCGGACTGTGCACGCAAATCGAGGTGACCAAAAAAGATGTTTTCAAGGCCTTGGAAGCACAGAATGGGATAGGAATACAGGTGATGACCCTGTAGGTCGTCACATTCTCCATATCTAAAACAACCGTTCATCCTCGAACGGACAGAATAAAAAAGTACCTGAGTCGGAAAAAGAGGATAACGACTCCGCATATCAGACTCGGACTCCCAAGTCGATGCCTCAGGAGGCTGACCTCTCTACTGAACACGAACAGAAGGAAAATTGTTGGATCTCAACTGACGAACCTGTCGGTCTAGAATAGCTACCGGCTCCTCCTCATAAGACAAATCCTTGTCCAACTGGACAGTGCTGAAATCTAACACGTGGGTTGGATCGCCGTGATATCTCCGAAGCATGGATACATGAAAAACTGGATGCACGACTGATAAGCTGGGCGGAAATGCAAGTCTATAAGCCACCTCTCCCACTCGTTCAATAATCTCAAACGGACCAATGAATCTAGGGCTAAGCTTTCCCTTCTTCCAAAATCTCATCACGCCCTTCATAGGCGACACTCGGAGCAATACCCGCTCACCAATCATGAAAGCTACATCTCGAACCTTACGATCTGCATAGCTCTTTTGCCTGGACTGAGCTGAACGAAGCCTATCCTAAATGATCTTGAGCTTGTCCAAGGCCTCCTAAACCAATTCCGTACCCAACAACTGAGCCTCTCCCGGCTAAAACCACCAACCAGAGACCGACACCGCCTACCATATAAAGCCTCATAAGGAGCCATTTGGATGCTCGACTGGTAGCTGTTGTTGTAAGCAAACTCGGCTAAAGGAAAGAACTGATCCCACGAACCTCCAAAGTCAATAACACAAGCTCGAAGCATATCCTCTAGAATCTGAATAGTCCGCTCGGATTGACCGTCCGTTTGGGGATGAAATGTTGTGCTCAAATCAACCTGTGTGCCCAAATCTCGCTGCACCGCTCCAGAAGTGTGAGGTAAACTGCGTACCCCAATTCGAAATAATAGACACGGGCATACCATGAAGGCGAACAATCTCCCGAATATAGATCTCAGCAAACCTCTCAGAAGAATAAAAGACTGCCACAGGAATGAAATGCACTAACTTGGTCAGCCTATCAACAATGACCCATATCGCATCGAACTTCTTCCGAGTCAGCGGAAGTCCAGTAATAAAGTCCATAGTTATCCGCTCCCACTTCCACTCGGGAAGCTCAATCCTCTAAAATAAACTACCAGGCCTCTGATGCTCATACTTAACCTGCTGACAATTCAAACAACGAACCATATATGCTACAATATCCTTCTTCATTCTACGCCACCAATAATGCTACCGCAAATTCTGATACATCTTCGCGGCGCCCGGATGAATAGAGTACCAGGAACTATGGGCCTCCTCTTCTCGAAGCCCATCCACATTGGTCACACAAACTCGCCGCTGCAATCTCAGAACTACATCTGCATCGGAACCTGTTTAGCACCTCCTCACTGCATCGTGTCACGTAAATGGGTATCATCAAACTGTCGATCACGGATACGCTCTAATAATAAAGAACGAGCGACCGTGTAAGCTAACACACGACTGGGATCAAAAACATCCAGTCTCACGAATTGATTGGCTAAAGCCTGAACATCCAAAGCAAGCGGCCTCTGACAGACCGAAATATAAGCAAGACTGCCCATACTGGCCGACTTTCTACTCAAAGCATCGTCCACTACAGTGGCCTTCCCCGGATGATAAAGAATGGTGACATCATAATCCTTCAACAACTCCAACCACCTCATCTGCCTCAAATTCAACTCCTTTTGCTTGAACAAGTACTGAAGACTCTTGTGATCAGTGAATACCTCACGCCACACCATACAAATAGTGCCTCCAAATCTTCAATGCGTGAATAATGGCTACCAACTCTAGATCATGCACTGGATAGTTCTTCTCATGAATCTTCAACTGCCTTGAAGCATAGGCAATGACCTTGCCATCCTGCATCAACACTAGAATCACGAACATAAGCCAAATAGGCCAGACACCCCTTCTCGACCATACGTCGAGCCTTCATGTACGAGATAACACTGCGGTTAGAATGACCTGGAGCAGCTTTCCACTCTAAACGAGGCATACCCGGCAAAGCTAAGGTCACAGTCTTAGCATGGTAGTCTAAGGTAGCGTGGTAAGGTGATTACCAGTGCATCTCTAATATAACATCAAACCAACCATGTCTAGAAGAAGCAAATCTACACGAGTCTCGAAACCGCTAATAACCACTATACGTGAACAATGGATGCAATCCACCACAATAGAATCACCCACCGGTGTAGACACATAAACAGGGCTCTCAAAGAATCACTAGGCATGACCAGATACGCCGTAGAATAAAATTAAAGCTTCTCTACCACATACCAGAACAATACATGCACCTCCACCTCTAGCATCTATACCTCAACCTCTAGCATCTCTGCCTCTACCCCTAATACCTTTACCTCCTCAAGGCCTCCGAAGACGAAGTTGATCTATCACTGGACCGTGCTGCTGCTCAGCTGAAGAAGCAGTACATGACCTCGCCATTCGCGAAAGGACAAGAGTAGAGGTTTCAATTTAGCATAGAGAGAACA
Source organism: Nicotiana glauca (assembly GCA_026770625.1). Lineage (NCBI taxonomy): Eukaryota > Viridiplantae > Streptophyta > Magnoliopsida > Solanales > Solanaceae > Nicotiana > Nicotiana glauca. Next base: position 61,431 of record MU786242.1, read on the forward strand.
AAATCGCACGATAGAGAAGAATAGAAGTGAAACTTTTCCTAACTCTGTAGCCTCTGGGGGATAAACGTCTTTGTACCGATCCCTCAGACTCTACTAAGCTTGTCCGTGAGTCGTGAAACCTATGTAACCTAGAGCTCTGATACCAACTTGTCACGACCCGAATTTTTCCACCCTCGGGAGTCGTGATGGCGCCTACTAAAGGGAGTTAGGAAAGCCATATTTAATTACTTTTTTTTCATTAAATACATAACCAATCTTTAACAATTATCGACAATAATATAAAAGCAATGAAATTAAATAATAAGCGGAGGTCTTAAATTATAGAAAACTGAATAGAAATACGAAAAAATTCAACATAAGCCTCTACCCAAGACTGGTGTTACAACGTTCACGGACTACTAAGATTTACTACATACAATCGTTTGAAAGAGAGTAACATTTTCTATCTTGAATACAAGAGATAACAGAACATAAATAAAGATAGAGGAGACACCGGGCCTGCGGACGCCTGCAAGGCTACCTCGGTATCTCGGAGGACTGAAGGCTGGCTCCCGAGCTACTACTACTGTTCGGTACCTGGATCTGTGCAAAAGAGCACAGAGTATAGTATCAGCACAACCGACCTCATGTGCTAGTAAGTGCCTAGCCTAACCCCGACGAAGTAGTGACGAGGCTAGACAGGACTACCACCTAAACCTGTACTCTCTCTATATATATATATATATTTACGACGCGAAAATAACAAGAATAATCATTTTAAATGGGAAGGGAACATGCTTCGGGGATAACAGATAATACAGAAATTCAAGAGAATAATAAGGAAAATCAATAAATTTTCTCTAATACGGATAAGGAATAAAAGCTTATTTCACTGTCTGTACACATCTCGTTGTAGGCGTGCAACCCGATCCCATTTCTCAATGTTTCCATGGTAGGCGTACCACCCACTCCCATTTCATCAAATCTTGTGGTAAGCGTACCACCCGCTCCCATTTCATTATATCAACAATTCTTCCAAATGAAATTTACTCTAATAAACGTAACAATTAATACGAATTCATAAGACAACAAGTACACAATAATTGTGATTCACTGAGAAAAATAAATAATAACAAGTAGCAATTAATTATGGGTTTTAAGGAGCAATTAGGATATTTAGTATTTAATATGTCAAATGCCAAGTAGCAATTAAGTCATATAAACATGTAGCAAATTATGGCATAAATTTCAAGACATGACGTTGCACAAGGATATTTTAATTCAATAATAACAAGTAACACAATAAAGAGAAATATCAACATAAGAATCACAGTAATAGTAGAATAAAACAATTAGATGCACTTGAACTGATAACAACAAGAAATCATAACAAACGACAATAAGTACACGGCATCATCCTTTGTGCTTTTACTCTCATCCTCACCAAGCAATGATATAACAAAATGTGCACGGCATCATCCTTCGTGCTTTTACTCTCTTTCCTCGCATATAATCAATAGAATCGGCACGGAATGGTACATCGTGCGGCACGGCATCACCCTTCGTGTTTTATTCTCTTTTCTCACAATAATCAAACAATGCACGACATCACCCTTCGTGCTTTACTCTCTTTCCTCACAATAATAAAATAATGCACGACATCACCCTTCGTGCTTTAACACTCTTCCTCACCCAAACAACAATCACAAATAAGGGGCGAGGGAATAAATAAAATAATAATGGAAATTCCGGCAAGGGAATACAATTAACCAATTAAATTCTGGCATGGAAACAATATCAATAAGTTTTCATATCCCGGCAAGGGAAAAAATCAACAAAACAACAAAACGTCCCGGCAAGGGAATAAACCAATAACTCTTTGTCTTTCTTTCACTTTCATCCCATAGTTCACATTATCACTCGAGTCAATGCTCCAAAGATTTACTTATCTCATATACCTTCACAATTTATATTTCAACTTGAGACAACGCTCCACGAAGTTTAAAGATCACAATTCCTTTCACATACTCTTTACAACACATAGAAGTCATCAATTAAGCATGGAAGTTATAACAAAAATCAAAACATTCGCAAAATAAGGGCTCACGGTCATGCTAGATACCAATGTATAGATACTCGTCACCATGCCTATACATCGTACTCGACAATTAGCAAGTAGCAATTAAGACTCAACTCCTGTTCCCTCAAGCTAAGGTTAGACCAAACACTTACCTCAACTTCCACGGCCAAATCAATCAACAACAACCACTTTTCCTTTCGAATTTGGATTCAACGCAATCAAATCTATACAATAATGACTTCATAATATCAATATATGCTAAACAAATCAAACACAATGCCTAACTATAGCTTTCCAAGCATTCTTCCAAAAAATCCCAAAAATTGACCCCGTGCCCGCTTGGTCAAAACACAAGGTTCGGACTAAATTCAAATCTCACCCACGAGCCCGAATATATAATTTATTTTCAAATTCGACCCAAAAAACGAGGTCTAAATCAAGAAAAATAAAAAAGCCCTAACTCTACCCAGATCCCCAATTTCTACCCTTAATTACATGTTTTAGGCCTAGGATTTCAATAGATGATGAAAAACTAAGGAAACGATTTAAAGATTACTAACCCCGAGGTTTTCGTGAAGGATTGCTTCAATAGTTGCCCAAGTGCTTAGAAAACAAAGGATTTTGTGAAAATTTGGTGGAGTCCCGTAATAATACTGTTCTGGAAATTAAAATATAACTGGGCGAAATTTTCTCTATGTGATTGCGAAGAAAGTCATGCGATCGCATAGGGATAGGAAGGTTGTCCATTGCGATCGCAGAAAGGCCATTGCGATCGCGTAGAAAAAATAGGCTGGGCATCGCGATCGCGAATAAAACCATGTGACAGCGTAGAGGAAGATAAAGGGCTTCTCAACTTAACACTATGCGATCGCGGGAGGATGTATGCGATCGCATATACCAAAATATCAGACACCAGAACTGCTACTTTCTACAACTTTTTTCTAAGTCTAAACCATCCCGAAACACATCCGAAACACTCCCGAGCCCTCGGGACTCCTAACCAAACACATGCACTAACTCAACAACATCATAAAAACATATCCGAGCGATCAAATCGCCAAAATAACATCAAAAATAATGAATCAAACCTCAAAATCAATAGTTTTTCCTCAAACTTCATTAACTTTCAAATTTAGATCTTTAAGTCTGAAACACGTCGAACGACGTCCTATTTCAACCAAACTTTACAGAAATATCATAAATCACATATAAGACCTGTATCGGGTGCCGAAATCAAAATACGGTCTCGAAATCAACACGTTCTAATAATTTTTCATTTCAATTTTCCTTAAAAATTTTGGAAAAACAATTTTACTCAAAAATTTATTTCTCGGGCTTGGGACCTCGAAATTCGATTTCGGGCATATGCCCCCGTCCCATATTTTCCTACGGACCCTCCGGGACCATCAAATTACGGGTCCAGGTCCGTTTACCCAAAATATTGACCGAAGTCAAATTTATTCATTTTAACATCAAAATTTAGCATTTTTTTCACAGGATTTCATATTTAAGCTTTCCGGCTACGCGCCCGGACTTGCACGCAAATCGAGTCGATCAAAAATGAAATTTTCAAGACCGTAAAAGTACGGAATGGGATAAGAATACAGGTGATGAACCTTTGGGTCGTCACAGTCACATCATTAGAATGTACACAAATAATATGCAAGAGCTTTGAAAATACGCATAGGAAGTAATATCATCCAAATCACATATGAAATATGGCTCAGCAGTACACAATCAAGTATAAGATATTAAAAGTGAAAAATCATCCAAAAGAAAAAAATATATTTTAGATTATCCTCATAAAGGAACACTAGTCATGACATAATACAAAAAAAAACATGATTGATGTAAGAAATCCTATCTATCTGAAACATAATCACAAATGTATTTATGAATGAACACTAATAAAGACAATACTAATAAAAATATGATTGCGGTAAGAGAACTTATCTATGATAATAAGTTATTTCTAAAAATGAGATTGCATGAACGCACAGTAAAATACTGTACAATAAGTTAATTGCGAATAATTCAAAACATTAACTAAATCAAGGAGTCAAAGAAACAACTTCCATAATATGTGATACTATAGTCTATAGCAATTGTTAAAGTAAATTTGTACAAGATACTTGTATCACGCATGAGGAGAACGCCAATAATGATTATTATATCCATTAGTATTTCAAAAAACATATTACAAAGGCACTGCAACATTTTTCTTTAGCATATGACATCTCGATAACTTAAACGTATGAAATTCCGACTTAAATTATATTTAATGAAAATATATTACTATGTTTGCAAGGGGGGTTTATGAATCTCTTTTTTTTTTAATTGACAAAAGCAGTAGTGCGCTGGCATGATAAATAATTTTCTAATGTCATTAAAATATACATAAATAATAAGCAAGAGCTTTAAATGTACACATACCAAGTAATATCGAAATCTCATATGAAACATGACTCAGAGGTACATATGCTATTTTTTGATTCGCCAGACATATATAAGCTATTAAAAGTGAAAACTCATGTATAAGACAAATATATTTTTGATTATCCTTCTAAAGGAACACTAATCACGATAACATTAATAAAAATGTGATGAGCATAATAGATCCTGTCTATCTGAAACATACTTACAAATTGTGAAGGAAAACTAAAGGGACACTAATCAAGACATCATTAACAAAAACATAATCGATGTAAGAGAACTTATCATGATAGTAAATTATTTTTAAAATGAGCTTGCATCGACACATCAAACTAAGTGAAATATAGTACAATAAATTTATTAGGAATAATTCAAAAACATGTACTAAATTTAGGAAACAAATATAAAACTTTCATACTATTTGATACAATATACTGGAAGTTCCCTTAAAACTAACAAAGCATACAACTATACACCTAGCCATTTTACATGACTGTACAATTACTTCAACTGACAATGAGGAAGGATGGTTGAAGTAAAAGTTAATTCAATTTTTCACCTTTGTTATATAGTCTATAGCAATTGTTAACAAATTTGCATCAAACATTTGTATCATAGGAGGAGAACAATAATAATGCTTACCATATTCATTAGTATTCCAAATAACAGCCAGCCATTACATAAAGGCTCTGAATCATTTTTCTTTAGCCTATGACATTTCGATGTCTTAAATGTATGACATTTCAACTTAAATTATATTCAAAAAAATACATAAGTAGTAAGGTGGGCTGAGGGGAAAAAATCTGAAAAAAATAGTACTAAGTTAGCATAACAAAATCACATAAAAAACTCAAAAGGAACCATTATTTGCGCCATAGGTTTTTTTCCCATTTCATGTTTGGTCAAATCACACGTAACTTATGATACTCCACTAAAAAATAACACAAAAAAATAAAAGTTTTAACTTTAAAAAAACTTAAAGGTCTTTTTCTTTCCAATCTTTTAAGCTTAACAGGTATGAGTATATAACTTTATAACCTCATTACCTATATGGAGAGGCTGTACAACGTGAAAAGTTTGATATCCTCAAATTCTACTAATAAGCTATAATACAATAACAACAACAACCCAGTGGGGTAGAGAGGCTGTTTCCAAATAGACCCCCAATATCCTTCCGTCCAAGAACTTCCCACCTTTGCTCTTGGGGAGACTCGAACTCACAACCTCTCGGTTGGAAGTGGGGGTTGCTTACCATCAGAGCAACTCCTCTTGTCTTACTAATAAGTTATAATAATATGCAATTAATATTTATGAACTATTCGTATTATAGAAATAAAGTTAAGTCAAATAAATACCTTATAATAGTCGTAGTTCATTTAAATCTGGTAGAAGAAGATCTGTATGCACATTTGAAGTTGACAAACCACATCACAGATCTTGTTCTTGCATTGAATTTGAATATTGTGCCTGAGACTGAGACGATGAAATGTGTCCACAAGTGTGCTGCCTAATCGAGCAGGATTTTACCGATTTATTATGTCTGTTAATGATTTTTTCGTTTTTCCTTTTTCAAAAAGCATTCCTTCTAATAGTAGCAGGATCAACAAAGTCTGTAAACCATATAACAAAAGAATTAGCTAATTGTTATAAGATGAAAAACTTAGGAAAATATCAAAACAATAAAGGATGCATGTCGTGTCAGGACGTGTTTTATTTATAAATTTATTCCTATGTTTACAGACCAAAGTGCGTTTGAAGTATCAAAAAAGAAGGTTTTACTTCATTGACCCTAAATTTATTCAAGGACTTTAAGAACAAAAGAAAAATAGTTCCTATAGAGTAATATATACAATATAATCAACTAATATAAAGTATGTTTATAGCCAACACCACTCTTAAAGGTAAAAATATAAGTAATGAAGGGCTTATTTGTTTTGTGGTTTTTCTCTAATTGCAACAGACTAAGCATGTAGAACCCTTTGAGCAATATTGTCCCTTATCTCTAATTGCAACAGACTAAGCATGTAGAACTCTAATTGTTTTGACTAATATTGTCCCTTATCTTTGAGGGTGGGTCTATTTTGGTCCCTTAAATATAACCCTTAGCATATTTAGTCCCTTAAGTATGCTAAAGTGGAGCGTCTTTAGTCCCTTATCTTTGAGGGTAGGTCTATTTTGGTCCCTCAAATATAACGATGGGCATATTTAGTCCCTTAAGTATGCTAAGATGGAGCACCTTTAGTCTTACTGACATAATCTGTTCAAAACTAACGGTGTTAACCAACTCTGATTCATGAAGCAAATCTTCAACTCTGAAGCAAAATATTTCGTCTCCTTTTATGGGATAACGTAAATTATCACTTTAATTCCTTATTTTTAGATAATGTCTTCTAAAATTGACCTTGAAAATGTATCAAATTTATATATATATATATATATATATGCATGCTTTTTCGGCTACCAGATGTAAATAGTTTCTGGCATGGGCTAAAAGTGAGAATACAATCTGGCTATTCCTTTGCTTCAATAATATGCTTAGAAGTGATCTCGGCACAATTCAGACCAGAAGATGTTTCGATTTAACTGTCACCAGTTTTAGCTCAATTATATAACCTCACGGAGTGTTATTAGTTGACTAATTCTTGGCGAGATAAGATATAATTGTATTAGCAATAAGCAATTATCCTTTAGGGAAATACATGTAGAAAGTGAGATTTTATTATAATATATTATCAAGTGAATTTGACGATTCCCAACTCTTTTAAATTACAAATCTTTCGAAAGTTGTTTATTTTTGTTAAGTATTTAACAAGTATTAATTTCACAAATTTTTCATCAATCTGATTCTCTCAAAGACTAGTTGAAATATTAAAAGTATTTAGTATAGATGTTCCAATCTCTGTGGGATGATATCATAAATTATACTAGAATTTGACAAAGCACGAGCAGGAAAATCCTATACATATTCTCCTCGTCAATAACTAAATTAAAAAGACTGTTGAGTGCCGGAACCAACCCCGTAATTGATCTTGGACAGACTGTGTCAGTGAAACTAAATGTGCTCCACTTTAGCATATTTAAGGGACTAAATATGCTCAGGGTTATATTTGAGGGATCAAAATAGACCTACCCTCAAAGATAAGGGACTAAAGACGCTCCACTTTAGCATACTTAAGGGACTAAATATGCTCAGGGTTATATTTGAGGGACCAAAATAGACCTACCCTCAAAGATAAGGGACAATATTGGTCAAAAACTCTAGAAAAGTGACTAATACATACGATAGACGTACACAACTAATTTTGTCAAAAGAACTTTAAAAAATGCTATTAGATTCAATAACTGCACAAGAAGGATGAGATGGTCAAACAGAGCAGAGATGATAACAAATTATATAGCCTCGTGGCAGCATGAAAGGATCACCCTCTGAATTCTATAGGAAGCTACGGACGACAATAACATGAATTTAAAATTCTATAAATTTCTGAATGTTTACTTTTTTTTAATCCAAGAAGAACTTGAACGTGAAAATAATTTAGAGAAACAAATTTTGTCAAGTCCATGATAGTTCTTGTTAGGAGCTCTAACATAATTCAAGTTAAAATTCTTTCTATTTAAGATTTAAACATCAAATTGCAGAACCCTAAAATATTAATTTATTTTAAAGTAAAGTGTATGAGGAATCGACAAAGATAATTTGAACTTCAAGCAATTAATTTATACCTATTTGTTTTGTCTTAATCATGTATTACTTTTATTAAGATTTATAAAAAAATTCAAATTTAATTATATTCTCGCATATAATATAGATCTTTTACGTCATCGCATCATAATGAAATACATGATTTCAATGAACAATCTAGAACCGTATAAACTCAAATAAATCTTATTCATTTTTTTTTTTCAACAAAGATATTTTTAACATCATTAGAATGTACACATATAATATGCAAGAGCTTTAAACAATTAAAAAAAATTAAGGACATCACCAACATTTTTGGGCAAATTATTTCTGGTCAATTAGAAAAAACGAATGAGGTAAAAAGAAGGAAAAACTAATTTAAGCAAAACAAAAGAACATGGGATAACTGTATTGGAACAAAGGTACATAATTTTCTCTTCATCATTAGAATGTACCCAGATAATATGCTACAATTTAAATAGTTAAAGTAACTTAAGGAGTTGATCGATAGTTTATGGCAAAATAAAAAGCTAGGGAGAAAGACTAATCAAGTTAGAAGAAGGAGAATCTAATTAACGGCAAAGAAAAGAACATAGTACAACTGTGTAAAAAAAGGACCGCACAAAATTATATTTTTTTATTTTCATATGTCACAATCAGTTTTTAGTGTTCGTAACTTTAAGTACAATATTATATGATTTTATATGAAAATTTGTAAATAGTGATGTTAACAGTTCATGCCTTTGTTATCTGAGGAATATTTAGGTTGTTCTTGGTTCCGTATGCATATTTTATTTTTCTTGCGAGTTTTCTCTATTCTTCCATGTCAAAGTGCTATAGAAACAGAATTTGGTGTGAGAAGTTGTAGAGTCCTTTGGAAAAGCAAAGCCAAATTTGGTGGAGCTAGTTGCCAACCCTCAGTATGATGAAGCTGATGTACAACAACTCTATTTTCTGGTGATTTTATTTGATTCTTTCAACAATTTATGAAGTAACCACAAGACTTGAAAACAACACTAATTTTTAAGAGAAAGTATCGACAAACCTAAAAGCATGAGAGTCTTGGACGCATATCACACAAATTAACAGCAGTCAAGTTAGTCGGAATATGCTACCTATCCAGATTTGAACAGTTACAGATGGTTACAGATCGTGGGTAGATTTACATAGCGTAGGTTTAAATAAGATCTAAAATATAGGGCAAATGGGATATAAACGTGTATTCACGTTCACATATAAAACCAGTTAGTACTTGTACTTGTTAAAAATAAAATAACCTGAAACTTTTAGTTCACGAAAATAGAATATCGAATTTTGCTGGAGATTTTATCCAAATATAGGTCTAAAAAATGTTCCCCTCCTAAACGTGCACATAAGCTTTAGGATGCTTTTGATATTTAGCTTCTTAAAAAATAAAAATAATTAATATTCTGAGATTTTTTATCCAATTTATTTTTTAATTTTTATTTTATTAGAGCTATGTCCTAAAGTGCCAAATGTCTTATTGTGATTATGCCACTTGTCAAAAAATAGTGGTTTTAGCCTCTCCTTTTATTAATAGATAGATTTATTGAAGCTATGTCCTAAAGTGCCAAATGTCTTATTGTGATGATGCCACTTGTAAAAAAATAGTGATTTTAATCTCTACTTTTATTAATAGATAGATAGATAGGTTTATACATAAAATAAAGTCTTACATTAAAAGTGTGAGAAAAGTTACCTAAGTTAACAAAATTGACCCACTCGCTAAACAATTAGAGGAAAAAAAAAATGTTGCTTTTTATCTACGTAGAAAGAATTCACACAACAACAATGACTTAGTGAAGTCCCACTAGTGAGATCTGGGGAGTGTAGTGTGTACGCAGACCTTACCACTACTCCGAAGGAGTAGAGAGACTGTTTCCGAAAGATCCTCGGCTCAAAAAGACAAAAAGACAATAATAGTAACACCATAGATATAACATGAAAAAATACGAAAAATAGGAACAACATAAAATCAAGAAGAATGATACAAAGCAAAAACAAAATAGTATCCCTACTAAACTAGTCACACAAAGTTATGATATAAGCCTCCTAACCTGCTGATCACACCATCTTTCAACAACATGAGTCATAAACTCGAAACCATAACTAATTCTCCAATGCGAAGAGGTAAAAGTATAATTCTCGAATGAAAATGGGGTACATAATACATTTAAAGGAAAAGACAAAAGAGACATAAACGTTGTCGTTTTAAGGTTCGGACCCTTTTAAAACACTTGGCTTGAACCCGGGAATGACCGGAGGGTTTATCTGTTGTTATAATTTTCCCAATTTGTACGGAACCTCTCCAAAAGGGAAAGCGAACAGAGAAAGGAGGCATCGAAAATTAGGGTTTTTCGGAAGAAGGAGAAGAAAGCAGCAAACCAATGGAAGGAATCACAGAGGGAGTGAAGAACATTAGTGTAACTGAGACCCAAAAGAAGAACAGAATCCAAGTCTCTAACACCAAAAAATCCCTCTTTTTCTATGTTAACCTCTCTAAGGTTCTCTTTTTTCTCCCCATATATTTATTACAATTATTTACTTTGAAAAATATAATGTTTTTAATAACTTTACTGTATTTTGACGTGTTGTAGCAGGTTAATAATTTTTACACTGACACTGTATTCTAGCAATTAGGCTCTTACTATAGACAGTTCTTTGGGTTGGTGATAATGTAAAAATATGTATTTACTTGTTTTTCCATGTTACAAAAGCCACACGTTGTAATTGACATTAAAGTAATTTAATAGTGTGAATACTCTTTACCCTCCTCTAGGCGTGTGTTTGTGGGTGTGAGCTGGTGGAAATTGTATGCACATATTTTTTTTTAACTGTACTCGGTTAGTTTTATAATGATGATACTTGTTTGGTTCAAAATTGGTTATGGAGCATTCTTTTGTTACTGAAAAAATGTTTCTTTGAAGACAGCTAGACTGACAAAAATCTTAGCTTCAGAAGTAATTCTTTCCATTTCATGGTTACACGGTTTGTGGTTAAAGAGCTTATTATGCTGGTTGAATGATGATATAATGCGATTGTTAGGGTCATTCGCAATGTGAAATGATATTTTCTTAAGGTTGTTGAGTTGTCTGTTGACGAGCTACATGATTAGAGTAAAACAAAAGACTTGAACTTTGCATACTGCTTCCACAGTCGTCTGATCTTAAATGAGCATATTGTTTGCTTCTCTTTCTTTCTTTTTCCCTTTATAAATCTGAAAGATTGTTTATTTTTGAGAGGATGGAAATGATTAATTATATCCTGTCAGAAATGACATTGATCATAGTTGGACTGGGAGACCTGCAGAATGTTATCAGTTTAAATTAATGCACAATACACAGGGCCTTTGTTGATATAATGTGTGTGAATTATTTATGTTGGCTGTGGTCTATTTTCCTGGGTTTAATTCATTGATGATTCAGGTGAATTGGAGAAAAAATGCTGTTTTCTATAACAACAATTGATGATTTGGATGGTTGAAGAAAAATTGCGATGTCTGTATTACAGAGGGAAAAAATGCATAAGCATTTTTGTTTGAGAAGCATAAGTAAGAAAGTAATGCAATAAAAAATAAGTAAAGAAAGTAGTTTTTCATGTACTAGTTGTCTGTTCTAGTGGTTCAGGACTTCACAAAATCAAGACCGATTGCAATGGAAGAGAATTGAATATGTATAAGGTCTGCATTAGATACTGCTGACTTACTCTTGAGGTACTTCATAGGTATATTACTTATCTAAAGGTACCTCACATGTATATTTGAAAATATCGTGCATACAGTGTCAACTAGAAGGTTCGCACATGACTTATAATATAGTTGAGGCTTTTTTTATGCAAGTGGGCTGATGATGTGCATTAGACAATCTTGAAAAAGGTTATCTATGAATATCTAGATCCCTGGTCTTACACCATAACCACCATTGTTGCTACTGATCTGAGCTAGTATCCTGAGATATTTGATATTTTGCTTGCAGAGGTACATGCAGCAGTACAATGAAGTGGAACTCTCTGCTCTTGGGATGGGTAAATCTTCTAGGCCCTCAATTTTGAGTACTGGTTGTGGTTTCCCTCTTGCATATAATTGATGTCATATGGTTGTTCTTCTGCATTAATTGTGTTATGCTGTTTTTTCACATTAACAATACACCAAAATCAAACATAAACAAATGAGTTCATACTTGGGTTATGGAGGCGTTCCCACTTTCTGCAGCTAGTTTTTCCAATTGAATTTTCTTTTATGATTGGTGAACTCCAATCTTGGCATTGTGTGATGTTGTTTTGTCATTTCAAGGAGGACCCGGTTTCGTATTCTCACCCTCTATGTGTATAACAAGAGTATACACAGTGTTTCACACTTCAGCAGGGATGTGACATGCTAGTGAAACAATTTTGAGCCAGCATCTGGCATAAAAAGCATCCTGTTTTTAAATTTAGAAAGTAGTTGAGCGCATCTGGGATAAATTTTGATTGCATAAACCTTATTCCTGCGGCTTCCCGAGGATCTTTTCGCTGAAAATCAGAACATGCTTGAGAATATGTTTGAAGCGGCTCCTGTGCTTGCTGGTAAATCTTATTAATAAAACAGAATACAGAGTGGTGGCAGAGTTCAGTTTGATGTTCTTTTCATATTTATGTGGACTCATCCTTTTGCATTACATTGAGAACTTATTGATAATTGAATTGGCTTGCCATATGGTTCTCCAAAGGATTAACAATCTTTCCCACATGCATGCAGCTATTTCAACAGTGGTTACCATTGCTGAAATTCTCAAGAACAACGGATTTGCTGTTGAGAAGAGTGAGGCTTCTCCTTCTTCATTTTCATCCCTTTTATAGTCTTTCTTGCCATCTAACTTTGAGGGTACACTTGCTGCAGAGATCAGGACACTCACCATTGACATGAGGGACGAACCAGGAGCCCGACCGATACCAAAAGCAAAGGTAAATTCCAAAAGCATAATGAGTAACCCAGAAAAAAAATTGATGCATTGTTCTGCTTCATTTTTGGTGGTTTGAAGTAAGGAACTCCTTCTGTGGAGATTCTAGGTATGTGCTAGCTTGGGCCTCAAGATTGTTTCCTGAACAATTATAGCATAGACCTTGCTTAAAGTAAGCGTTAAGAGATGGTTTACATCCTTGCTCACCAAAATGTTTGTCCAGTCACATTTGAGTTGTTGACCACAACTTGATCACAAGGGAGGCCCCACGCCGAGTGATTCTCCCCCAAAAAACTCTACTTGTGTTGTTCCGAATCGATCAGCTTAGACCTGATTGAAAGTTTGTCTTACACCCCATGCCTGTTGATGTGCATTCCCTTTTAATTGCATTTTGTTTTTTGTTTTTGTTGTTTGCTTTTGGTGGTTTTGCTCCTTGGAATTGTTTCCTGTTTTTAAATGCAGTAAAATAAAATATATAATTTCCTTTGGCACCGGCAGGAATGGATAAATAAAATCTTGCCAGTATTACATTGTATGTGATGCTACTTTTACAGCTTTCATGTTCTTCCACTTTATGCTCTGTAAAACGATGTCACACTAAAATGGATTGAATTCATGTGAGCTGAAAGTCTATCTCTAGTGTTGTTATATGGGGCTTGCAATCCATGCTGAACTTTTCCTTTTCGTAACAGTCATCCTTGTCTGTTCTGTGGTATCCTCTTGTGATCAAACTAAGGTTTTTGTTTTATTTATTATCTTCGTTTGGTGCAGATTGAAGTAGTGCTTGGAAAGACAGAGAAGTTTGATGAGTTAATGGCTGCAGAAGCAGAGCAAAATGGGGACAATGAGGAGCAGAACTAATTACTACAATATCTCCTCTCTTCCCTGATGATTAATACAAGCTACTACGTTCAGGGATTCAGAAGAGATAAGGAAACCGTCATTGGGATCTATGGTGTTTGATTCGATCTGTTGACTATGACTTTCTTAATCTGTTGAAAAGGAAAGGATGGTTTAATTTAATTCATTAATTTTGTTGGATGTGTTTGCTTTTATTTACTTGCTTATCTAAGGTGGTGTTGGATGCAAAATAATCTTTACTCCTATCCTCACTGTAAGTGATGTAGTATCAATTTCATCTGATACTTCATCATTGAACAATAAGGATATGTGGGTTGATGATTCTGTAACTACATAATCCAACTGATCTCTATTGTGCAATGCTATTGACCAACTGGTGCTGTTCTCACAATTGCCCAGTGCTCTCCCAAAAAGGCACCTGTTTCATCAACTGTTGCATGCAACATCTTTAAAACTGGTTCTGTACATGTTTCTATGGGGCTGTAGGTAAAAGCAGAAACTTCTAACCATTAGGTGGATGAATCGAGGTTGCTAGAAATGGAATCCCAGGTGAAAAAAGGGTATTATCACTTTTAGCCCGCACCAGAAACTATTCATATTTGGTAGCTGAAAAAGTGTATAAAATTTGTATAATTTTTATATATAACATACAAAATATATATATATATATACATTTTTTTTTTCCGGCTATTATTTTGAGAGTGATATTATACAATGTCATTTTCCTGTTGAAAAAAAACTGTCAAATTTATTCAAACGACCCCTAGTATAATTCCAGTTCTTAGATACAGGCTATGAGTGAACGGCTGTGGAACGACGAACCTCTGTGGTATGAGAGAGAGGAATTAAAGTTGTCAAATGGACGAGTTGAGTTAGATTTAGACCTACTTTAATGCATCGATCATGAATCAACTTGTCAAAAGTTAGCTCGAGTTAAGGTACGTTGGTCTACATTTAGGTTAAGAAATGGCTAGTGCGTTACTTATCCTATGTAAGTTAATCTCTGCCTTTAAATATATTGCTATTCCGACAAGTCCAATTTTAACGAGTTGGACAGGTTACATTTCATAGGCTAAATATGCCACCCATATGAAAGATAGCATTTGTGGGTCATTGATAGGCCATCCCTTCCATTATTTTTTGGTCCACCGATGCTATCACCAAAAATGTCCAATTCTTTCTTTATTGTTGAGAAAGCGTGATGTGCAATTTCCAATTTCCCTAACACCAAAATCAACATATGTTCCGGAAAAAAAATATCTGAAAATATACATTAATATTCTACACTTTTAATTTTCTATCCTTAATGTCATCTTTTCTATTTCATCTAATCATATCTTAGTAAACTTCTATTCCTATTGTTATTTTTTTTTTTGGCTTCAACTTTTCAGGATTTGAAGAAAAAGAAAGCCAAGTCTATGACTATGAACATGGTAGCTTTGCCCTCAAAGACATGCCATGATACACACATGCGCACTCCCAGTTCAGCATCCCAACAACTTGTAGTAGCTGAAAAGAAAGAAAATCACACGGATATATGTGAAAAGCTAATCTGAATTTAAAGATACTATGAAACCCGTCTCTGTTGAGAAGTCTTCATCTAGTTCATCCCAAACAAGGGGAAAAAGGACACATACACGTGCAAAATAAAGAAGATACAAATACAATTGTGCAATGTCACAGAACTCAACTGACGATTGATTACATTTCAAATTCTGGGAATGCTACAAACTCAAAGCACCAAGCTCTGAAGACCGCTCATGTTTCCAGTTTTCCTTGGTTAAGAGGAACTGGAATTGATGGCTAATTAGCAAAAGACTCCAAATGTTTCCTTTCTTATTGATCTAGCTAACCAAAGAAATCAATTTTGTAATCTGAAACTATATTAGCCAGTGATATTATGTCCAATACATCCCTTTAATCATCAGAAATCTCACACGATCATCCTAACGCCTGTGCCACCCCTGACTTCCTTTTATTTTCTCTTCTTTTCTCCTAGAACAGCCTGTCTTGTCCCAAAAAGAGAACTACGAACAAGACAATTGGAAGGGTGGAAAAAAATTGTCAACAAAGTTATTATACATACACCTAATCACATAGGCCACCGTCCTTAGTTGGCACTATATTTTTCAAAGTCTCTGTGCGAAGAATCAAAATAGGGATGGAAATGCTGAACTTCTTCGAGGTATAAAGGTGTCTGCATCTCAATCATGCGGGAGACCTGCATAAAAAGGTTCTTCCATTCAAACGCAATGTCTTTATCAGGCAGAAGAAAAGCAATAGCAATTGACACATCTGTCGTACATGATAAAAATCAGAAACTGTTAATAAACAGTAAGTTGTCTAAAGGTCTGCATTTGGTGTTTTCGTTAGATATTTATGTTTTTTCAATTCGATATTTTCCGTTTTATGATTTATAACCACGCAAACCAAAGCGAGCAGTAATTAATGCAATTTGTTTTTTTTTCCCCTACAGTTTGGTTCTGAGTTTATTTTTCCACTTTGTATCCATCAT
The DNA here is from genome assembly GCA_026770625.1 of Nicotiana glauca. Classification (NCBI taxonomy): domain Eukaryota; kingdom Viridiplantae; phylum Streptophyta; class Magnoliopsida; order Solanales; family Solanaceae; genus Nicotiana; species Nicotiana glauca. The sequence goes on from MU786242.1 coordinate 77,939, forward strand.
AAGCTTTTATTATTTTTGGACTCCATTTAGGCCTATCTATTTCGTATGGTAAAGTGTTGTATCAGCTTTTCTTTCAAACTATTGAAATGTAACAGATGAAGAGGAACGCTAAAACTAAGAAAAAGATTAACAGAAACGCCAAATGGAATTATTGCAACTTGGAAATGCTTAAAATGGAGTCATCAGATGTTTACAATTGTCCCTATAGACTTTTCCCTAGTTGAGGCCGACAGCTGAAGAAACTGAAGCCAAGGATCAACTGGATAAGAAAATAGAGGCATCACAATGAAAATTACTTACAGCTCGTCGAAATGCAAACTTCTCCTCTTGACCAGATAGCATGGAAGTTATGCCAGATGGAGCACCCCCTGAACTAACATTGCCTTCTGCTAAAACATCTCGCCGGAGCTTTGTACCTTCCATCTCTGTCTCAAACTGGAAACTGGACAAATAGCACACTGACCTCAATTGAACTAAATCCTTTTACTAAATCTTAAAGTTTATTCCAGCAAATTGTAATGGAAAGGGCAGCCTGGTGCACTAAGCTCCCGCTATGCGCGGACTCCAGGGAAAGGCTGAACCACAAGGGTCTATTGTACGCAGCCTTTACCCTGCATTTCTGCAAGAGGCTGTTTCCATGGCAAATTGTAATGGAACTACATGGAAATACCCTAGGTAACTGCTTTCTTAGAGTTTAGTGTTGGTGCATCCACAATTCTGTGTGGCGTAATGCAACAGCCAAGAATGTTACATGAAAATTAACTCATGCATGGAGAGATCCTAAATAGTTGTATCTTCCATGCAATCACATTATACAAATTATAACTAGCTTTCAGAGAGATATTTCTCCAATTTGATGAACATTTTCTAGGATATATAATTTCTCACGGCAACAGAATGACCATTCAATCTAGTGATGCAAAACACACACAAGAGATATACAAGATAACAAATTCGGACTTCATCTTAGTAGACCAAACGACGTAGGATAGTAAAACAATATAACACACCTTTCCAAATCAAAAAGTGTTCCTTCTTCTGTTCCTTGAAATAGATCCTCTACTGAAGAGTCAGCGGTGCAATATAGGCAGCAATGATGATTGTACAATTCATCGATGAGGGTGATAAACCTTCTTGCCTGAGAAGTAGAAAAATCGTTAACATCAAAAATAGCCCAACAACATAAAAGCGTGAACGTAGAAGTATTAAGATCTTAAAAAGAAATAGCACTAAAATCAATCTGTTTTAAGTTAGTTAGCATGTTTACAGATGGAATACTGAAGATGTTACCTTGTCACGGATACGCATGCTCATAATCGGAATATCAGAAATGAAAACAGTGTGATAGTTTTTAGCCACTGCAATGTAATCTGCTGCTCCAAGCTGAAAATGTCCACACATTAGATTAAAGCACTCCATTACGAGGTCAAAGTTAAAGATATAGTCTTGTTCTTGTTCTTACTAGATTGACGAAAAGGTGAAAAGACTTCGGCAGAACAGGAATGCAACATGAAAAACAAATTCAAGTTCAAGCTGATTACTACCATACTTTATCTTGATTAAACCGACCTTAGAGCTAGGACATCACTGAACTTTTAATGGCACCTGTTTTTGTTTCCTCTACAGTTCTATCTTTGGTTAACTCCAATTTAGATGCAATTACACGAAAACCGTCAAAGCACATGAAAGCAAACTTCCAGAACTCTACAGCTAACTATAGACATAATCAAAGGTTAAAACAAGTTGAATCCTCTATCTGAACCAGAATTAATGACCAGAGTATTCACCTAAAACCTGAAAGACGAGACAAAAGCCTCAAGAAAAGAAATGACAAGTTCTAGAGTCAGTAACATTGGTAATCGAGTACAGCAGTATAGATAGTTCACTGTCATCTTATCCTTTATTTTTTTGTAACATCATCTAATTTGCTTAAAATTTGGCTTCTTTTGCACCTATTCTTTTAATTTTGTCCGGGTCATGCTTATTGGTTTAGACAAATCCGTCAGATCATTTACTCAGTAGGCTGCTTGCTTATCTGCGGGTCCAGGCACCAAACTGAGCTGAGCTGAGCCTAAGCTAGCTCTTGTGTGTTTTCAGTTAATCTGTCAAATTACTAACTTAAATTAAGATTAATTTCAAATGCAGTCAAAAAACGGAACAGATATTTCTATATTATAATATATGGAGCTTTAGCAGGAAATGCTATCATTAGGCGTGAAACAATTTTCATTGAATTTCACGAATATTTTGAATCACATGGATTAAAACTTTTAATCACAATTCATGTCAATGCAAGCTAGGCTTAAGTTACAGTATAATTAAAAGCTCATTACATTATATAAGTAGAATACAAGAGATATTTGATTCATAAATGATTTTTTAAGATGGAATAAGGTGTCCACTCCTACTTACATGACAGACTGTCATATCAAAGGGCCAACCCAGATCTTATTTCAATATTCAAATGGATGTCAAGAAGTTTGACAAGTGCTTATATCTGACTGATACAAATAAGCGTGTATTAACCATGAAGAGAAATGGAAAAACACAAACAAATAACAACAACAACAAACCCAGTGAAATCCCAAAAGTTGGATCTAGGGAGGGTAATGTGTACGTGGACCTTACCCTACCTTAAGAAGGTACAGAAGCAAAAAGCACAAACAAATAGATAAGAATAAATTTCTCTAATTCACAGTTCTTTTTGTCTCCAGTATAAGCAAGTTATACAGAGAAAAGAAAAGGAAATTCTGACTGACAAGAGCATAGTACCGGCCGACCACAGAGATACTCAAAGGTGAACCGTGCCACCCCATTGCAGCTCTCAGGAACTTCCAATGTTCTGATAGAAAGCAAAGGATTATGATATGACAGATCCAAGGACTCTTTCTGACTTGGAAAAGATCAATGGTTAATTAAACATACCTTCCAAACATCACAGGAATAGTCTGCGAAGTGATGCTTCCTCTGACCTCTTTACTGATCTTATTCCAAATATCCTCAAATTCTCGTTTAGTGTTGCTATTAAGAGGCCAAATGTAGTGAACCTGCAAATTAGTCTCTCTTAGTAATCCATGATATAATCATTTAGCCTTTTTTGGTAGATTTGGCGTTGGTTACACTAAATTCTTCATGTTTCTTCTCACAAGTCCTACTCCCCAACCTTGGAGACTTGTGGTTTCTTAAGGGTGACAAGAGAGAGGCTTGCTTTAACTCTTTACAATTGGATTTATTTATCAGATTAGACAGGAGACCAATCGCAAATATAAGAGCACATATCGAGCTTGTTATTCAGGGAATAGAAACAGGCAAATTTCATTAAATCTTGCCTGGTCTATAGATCTCTGAGCAATAAGGCGGCGATAATCAACTTCACTTCCTATTAGAACTGTTTCACAATGCTTCTCAAGGTTTTTTAGTAGCTTTTGAAAGATCTCCTTTTGCATACCATCCTGAATAACAAAGAAATATCACAAATAAATACTTTTATCAAAAAACAAAATGTCACAAGTAATATAACAACGTTTCAAGCACTTTGAATCAGAGGCTGCCATTATATTCATCTTCCAAGTTACAAGTCAAAACTTGAAACAAAATCACGCGAGTTGAGTTAGAAAATGCAAATGGAATACTTTTTGAGAGTGAAAAAGAATACTGCATTGCTTTTCCAGAAGAAATACTTGAAATTCACCTGGTTTAAGTCCGTTGGAGCACGATTACTGGTTGCCACCAGAACAGTTCCAGTACTCAACAATCTACTAAGAATTCCAGATAATGCCACAATGGCAAAAACATCAACTGTCTGCCACCACACACACCAAAAAAAAAAAAAGTAATCTTCAGTCTGATACATTTCGCAACACATGACCCCAGCATATATAGGTTGCTACAACTTTTCGAAAGTATTGCCAACTTAATGTTGTAATTCCACAAAATAAATACAGAAGAAGATGGAGATGGCTCTAGCAAATAATGGCAGACTTCCAGATATACTGGAAGGTGTATTTCTAACAATAAAAAAACAGATTGAATGAGACAAAATATAATACCGAAGCTGAGGTTTACTGTATCTAACTTTTTATTCTTTTCTTTGGATCGACTGTACAACAACAACAACAACAACTACCCAGTAAAATCCCACAAGTGGGGTCTGGGGAGGGCAGTGTGTACGCAGACCTTACCTCTACCCCGAGGGGTAGAGAGGTTGTTTCCGATAGACCCTCGGCTCAAGAAGACGAAAAGAGACAATATATCAGTACCATCAACAAAAAAACCATAGAAATAATAACAACATCACAAGAACCAGTGAATCTGATCTTTGGATCGACTGTATCTGATAAAAATAATAAAAACAGCTCCTGAAGATGTGATGTTGGCAAAAACCTAGTACATTTCTCGTACTTAAGTTCGGTAACAATATAATGTGTGGTGGTAAGGTTAGAAAAGTTCCGGTAAACAAAATCTAAGGTGTTTACCTGTATTTCATCAAAGCAAAGGATGCTAGCACCTCTCCTACGACCTGCCTGGTTAACAAGAAACTTGTCAGCTACGTCCAAAAGAATGTTTTTCATCTGCACCTCTTGTTTATATCTTTCTTCAGCAGCTATCCATTCTTTAACTTTTGAATCAAAAGGAAGATTCATAACCCAACCAGAAATACTTGACTGCAGAGACTTTTGTTCCATCTGACTCTTCCAAATTTTATGCATATGTTCATTAATTTCAAGCATAGCCTGCCAATTGCAACATTTGGAAAAAATCAGAAGCGCAGTAGATGACAACTCTTGTGATCACAGAACAGAGTTATAGGATTGTTTGACCATTTCAAGGATTGAAGTGCATGACATAGGCAGATTAACATGAGTACCATATAGAAAAACCCACACATAATGCTTTGGCCATTTGATTAGTAGTTGATCAATTGATTGATTGATGTGTAGAATGTGACAAATCAAGTCAAATATAAAGCCAAACAAGCACTCACCTCGTGAAAATGAAACCTTCTTCGATGTTTAACAATTCCATCACTGGCCTTATAAAACATATCCATAAGCATTGTCTTCCCTACATGATGTCCAATATATAGTCAGATTTACTTATGTCAGCAAGTAAAGCATGGCTGATAATGATCGTGAATAGAAGCTAACACCTAAAACATTTACTGGTGGAAAATGTTCATCATAATGGAAAATGAGGATGAGATGAATTTGCACAGCCTGTATGAACTACCATGCAATATATATAAACAGGAAGCAATTGTACCACTCCCAACATTGCCATATAGGTATAGTCCTTTTGGGGCTGGAGGAGCAGCAGGACGGCGACCGACTAGTGAGTCTAACTTTTTCTCACGATTAAGATATGAAACCCATTTCCCAACTCCCTCTTCTACATCTTCAGCTTTCCTGAGTCAAACAGATAATGGTAATTAAACCACTGATGGTGAAGAAGAAGGAAATGAATTACTACTTTATACTAATGGCACTGACATACTTTTTTTTTTATATTCTTTAAATGAATTCTGTTAAATCACTCAGATACGATTGTCCATATCTTTTACAATGCTCTTACTACACCAAAAGTTTAAGTTTCTTTTAAAAGAATAACTTCAAGGACCACAATGATGGTATACATGAGTGATGAATGTGTAAACGTTGTTATTTCTTTTGAATAGGATATATGCAACAAGGAAATTCATTACACAATAAACAGTCTAAGAAAAATAAACTGGACCAACTCAATTAGAAAAAAGAATGTGATAAACTACCAATCAATGCATTCGAAGTATCAAGAAGTAAGATCACCTTATCCCTTTAATTCCTTGATGGATCTCTTTGAGAACCAAAACAATTTCTCTCACTTTGTTTTAAAAAACAAACTTTTTTTATTTAAAGTGAAGAAACTATGACCAACAAAAACTATTGCATGGAAAGCATTTCCATACGAATGTTGAAAATGCACACTCACCGAGACATCCACCTTTGGAAAATATTGCGAGATTTGTTTATTGGTGTAAATGCACCTTGTTGTTTGGCCTCAGCTTCCTCTGTAAGAAGCTTACGCCTCTGATTTTCCCTATTATCCTCCCATTGTGCAAGTTTTGCCTAGAAAATGGAAATAAAAACAAAGCCTTAGGACAACACTGAATCAATGACTTCAATTAAGTTCGTTATCACTATAAGAAACTTACATGATATTCCTCCATGTCCTTTTCATATTGCTCCAACCTTCCAAGTAGATTTTCTAGTTCAGAAGCAACTTTTTCCTGGTAAGGATCGTGCTGCAGCTTCCCCTGATCAACAAGACTCCTATAATGTGCTAGTAGTCCTGAAAAGAGAGCAGCATTACTTTGAAATATAGATCAAGTAAGAAAGATCGACGAGAAGAGAAACTGGGGCACAGTTTTTCCTATTTAGTCATGTATTTATTAAATATCAACGCGGAACACAGTTCAGACTCAAGTCTTCACAATTCTCATTATGTGCACATGTAATATTACTTAGATGAATCTTGCTTCGAACATAGTAGTTTCTATGAGTAATATTCGAGAAAAAGGACCGCTTATAGACTTGACCAAAATGTTTCAGCAGGAAATATAGTATGAAATATTTTATCGGCAAGAACAATATGCTCAAGATTTCTCTTATCATTTATTCGGCAATATAAGAATCTAGGCACAAGTATAGACGTTACACCTGCCAAATAATAGCTAAAAATGTTAATGTCTTTGCTGAGTTTTTCTAGTTGTTAAGCAAAATACCAATGCGTCATTTGTCATTCTATAACTTATAATGGCACTCCGTTAACTATTCATCAACTTAAAGGGGGAAAAGCTAAATAGATAGCTGAATCTAACTGGAGCAGCAGATCCAACACACTCAAATTTTAAACCAAGAATAAAACTTAAAAGCTTTCAACTTCCTCAAGCATTGCACCTCCACAATCTTAGTGTCTAGATTCTAAGAACTTCACCACTCATGGTTTTGGCAAGGTATGATAGGGAGGGAAAAGAGAAAAGGAAGACGCAATCCAACTATGAAAACTGCATTGTTCACATATAGAACTGAGCTTTCTGCTAGTGCCGTGTGAATGAAACTCCATATTGTCAAGCATTAGCATCTATAAGCTCAGGTTTAAAGCAATGAGTCATAATTTCGAGAACACGCATATTCGCATTATATAAGCCTAATCTAGGTGGCACCCAAGGAAGTGATCTAGCGGTGAATAAAGTGGGGAGAGTATCATGAGGTCTTAGATTCAAATACATAAGGTGAGTAGAGTTACCCAGTACCTGTGCTAGTGGGAGTAGTAGGTACCTAGTGGAGTAATCAAGGTGCACGCAAGCTGGCCTAGACACCGCCATCACAATGTAAAGAAAATGGGAATTGGCAAATAAAAGCAAGTGAATTTCCCTCTTACCCCCCAAATTCTACCGATTTATCTTTCCCCAGCTCTAGCTCAATTTGATTGGAAGTGAAGTGAACTCACATTAGATTGATGAAAAACTAGTGCAATTCATTTAATTACAGTATGTAAATTTGAATAATCCCATAACAAACTCTTAGTCCAATTTTCATCAGATCCTATAAATCAGGGGCGGATCTACCTTAGGCCAAGCGGTGTCACGTGACACCGCTTGGTCGAAAATCTTTACTAATTATTTATATATA
>MU786242.1:87343-126913 GCA_026770625.1 Nicotiana glauca
TTTAATACTTTTGTACTACTTTACTAGCACAATACATTTTATACATTGAAGGATGCTTGTATGCTAAGGGTGTTCAAAAAGAATTGGATTGCTACCAAAGGGATTCGAACCTACAATATTCTACACATTATAAACACCCTTGACTACTGAGCCACACATTTGCAATATGTTAAGGGTGTTCAACATATTATATCTATATGTAAAAACTAAAATTATCCCTACATAAACAATGTAATTTTTCGACGAAAGGTGTTCGGATGACCACCCTTGCGCCACCCTAAATCCGCCCCTGGGTGACACCGACTGTTACACAGACACCTCAATTCAAAGCTTATTCACAAGAAAACAGAGAGAGAGAGAGAGAGAGAGAGAGAGAAAGGCTGAAATAATTAGGGAAAGGGACTGACCAGGATTATTGGAGGGAGAAGCGGAATTGCAGTAAAAGCGAAGAGCATTATTATTACAGCTGCTGCTGCGGAATTTGGAGGATGTATGAGCCAATCCAAGAGAAAGAAAAACAGAAAGCTTTCTCATTTGCACAACCCCTTTTTAATTTTGAAACGGGGATGGAAGTGGAAGCAGCGTGAGGAGAATGAGGTTCGTTAGAAAAGTGCGCCAATTTGTTGAATGCGTAGAGAAGAGAGGAAAGAAAAGGACAGACGTGGCCATACGAGGGTCCAATCGTTTTTGTCTCCGCATGACGTCGTCTGTGTCTACTGAATCACATTAGGCAAACCGCAAACCTTTCTAGTTTCTACTTTGGGTAATCTATTACGTGACCGGAAAATAAATCTTAAACCAATCTAATTATTTTCTTATGCATATTTTTGTTTTCGGTAGCTAACTTCCAATAATAATACTTAATTTTGCAATCTATATAGGAATTTGAATTCTTATTTCAAGGCATTTTTCACTTCATTAATCACCCGTCCGCACTTTTTACATTTTAATATGTATAATTTATAGTAATACAAGAATAATAGTTTTGGAAATATATAGTCAAAATTTGTCACGATCCAAACCCGGTCGTGATGGCGCCCAACCCTAAGGCTAGGCAAGTCTGACCAACAGTCACTCCCAAATCAACAATAATTTCAAAACCGGCAATTTAAGGAGAATATAATAGTTTTAGAATAATAATCCAATATTTATAGAAGAATAATACTGAGAAATACGAAGTCTTATAAAAATACTCCCAAAAGATCTGGGGTCACGAGTTTAGGGCCTCTAAAACAAACTGGATAACAATATCTGAACGAAAATACACAAGTCTGGGAATGTATATATAAATAAAACTGAAATAGGAAGAGTAGTCAGGTCCTGCGAACGTCAAGCAGCTACCTCAACAACTCTGATAAGCTCTGGAGACAACGACTACTCAGCTAAGCCTCCGGTGCACCTGAATCTGCACACAAGGTGCAGGGAGTAGGGGTGAGTACTACCAACTCAGTGAGTAATAAGCATATAAAATGTCTGAAGATAAGAAATCCACGAAATGCCACAAAGTAAAGCTAAAACTAATAGTCTGACACCTTATCTACGAACCAACAGCAAAGCAACATCAAGTATATCAGTCAAGTATAATGCAAGGATGCAATGCAATGCACATGAACACGCTGTGGCGTACAGCCCGATCCATTTAACGTCGACGGCGCTCACTGGGGGTGTGTACAGACTCCGGAGGGGCTCTTTCAGCCCAAACGCAATATAATCATAACATTCGCTGCGGCGTGCAACCCGATCCATACTCAGTCCACAATATGCATATGAGTCACGTAACAGATTCAATTAATTTTCCAATTTCTAANTCGGATATATTCAATACAGAGTGCGTATCAGTCGCCAATATAGAAACATTCTTGATCGGGATGGACCAAGTCATAATCCCCAGTCATAACCAATCCCGCACCTGCCATGGGGTGCGAGTCACGCCCTACAATAGCGTCACAATGTGATAAATCGGGGTTTCAAACCCTCAGGCCATCATATACACCAACTACTCACCTCTAACCGACCGTAGAATGGTCCGCAATGCCTTTTCCTTTCGTATCGACCTCCTCGCGCGACGAATCTAGTAAAAATCACAATGAATACATAAATATGGGTTGAAGAAACATAACCCAATCAAAAATACTCGAGAAGTACTAAAATTTACGAAGTTGGTAAAACCCGAGCCCCGGGACCACTTCTCGAAAAATTCCGAAAATTACACCAACGGATTCCTCGTCTCGCCACGAGTCCGTACATATAAAGTTTATCGAAAACGGAGCTCAAATGGCCTTTCAAATCCTAAAAATTCATTTTAAAAAACAAAGCCCTAGTTCTTCATAATTTCTACCCAATTTCATGAATTTGAGTGTTGATTCTTCCATAAAATGGTGTTTTCTAGTCAAGAGACTTACCTACAATCAATATCCGTTGAAAACCCTCTTCAAATCGCTCAAAAAGCTCTCTTGGTGGAGTAAAAATGATGGAAATATTAAGTGGGTCGCGGATGAATTAACCCTTAAAACATTCTGTCCGCCCAGGTATTCCTCTATGCGATCGCATCCACCCTATTGCGATCGCATAGGCCAAAGTCCAGACCCCCCCTAAATTCCTCTTATGCGATCGCAGGAAAACCCTTGCGATCGTAGAGCTTTGTGTCCTCCTACTACGCGATCGCATACACATCCACGCGACCGCACTGCATCATCCCCCATACCTATGCGATCGCAGACCCACTCATGCGATCGCATAGAGCAAGTCTGAGCACCCCCTCCAGGCCTTCTACGCGATCGCAGCCAGACCTACGCGATCGCATAGAGTAAAATTCCTCTGCAATTTTCTGCTGCACTTTTCATGTTCAAAATTCCCCGTTAGCCATCCAAAATCACCTCGAGACCCTCGGGACCTCAACCAAATGCACAAATATGTTCTATTACTTCATTCAAACTTGTTCGTAACATAAAAACACTATCACAAATACCAAAATCATCGAATTACCATGGATTCAAGCCTAAGTTAAACTAAAACTTCTGAAATGCGCATTCAATCAAAAACCCGACCAAACAACGTCCGAATGACCTGAAAATTTGCAGACATATCCAAAATCACCAAACGAAGCTACTGCAACTCTTGAAATTCCATTCCGACCCTCAGATCAAAATCTCACCTATCAACCGGAATTCGCCAAAATCCAACCTTAGCCAATTCAAGCCTAATTCTACACCGGACCTCCAAATTCAATTCCGATTGCACTCCTAAGTCTCAATTCATCCCCCGAAACTAGTCGAATCATCGGAAATCTATTCCGAGCCTTCTAACTCATAAGTCAATATTCGGTTGACTTTTCCAAACTAACCTTCTCATAAAGAGACTTATTGTCTCATTTCTAACCGAACTCTATCCGAATTACTTCAAATTCTTCAAACACATATAATGAAACATATAGAAGCATAAAATGGAGAAACGGAGCGGTAACTCCCGTAACGACGGGTCGGGTCATTACAAAATTAGAGAAGTTATTTTATCATTTTAAATACTCACACCACATATTATTAATGTTGATTTTATTTTTATTTTATCCAACATAAAGTAATGTGTAGATCTATGCATAAATTATGAGGTCGTTTGGTAGGGTGTCTTAGAGAAAATAATGCATGTATTAGCTTTGTATATTAACAATACCTTGTTTGGTATATTTTTTCAACATATGTATAACTAATACAAGCATTAGTTATATACCCTATTTGGTATTTGTTTAACCAAAAAATAGGTTTCTTGGCAAAGCTTGAATTTAGAAGAATCGGGTTACTGATAATCGAAAGAAAAGAATTTAAATAAAGAGATTTGGAAATGATATCAGCAGAAAGCAAGAAAATTAAGATATATTGCAATAGTCACCACCCTCAACTAATTACACATTCCTCCTTTTATAGGTACATTCGAGTATCTCTAGGAACATACGTTATGCCTAAGCCATAATGAGGCTATTATGAGCATTTAATAATATTAAATATTATGTTGCATAATTATTGTATTGAATGCATATATTCCTTAACGGCTTCCGTGTTTAATGCCGTATTTCCCACTTTTTCTTTAACCATTTTCATTCTCCTGATCGCTCGTGTGTAAATAAATTTAAATAGGAACATGACGCTGAGTATAAACAAGGACGAGGCGTTGAATCTCTCGTTTCGTGCCTCTTCCTTCTCGTAGTTGTTCATAACCCTTGAACCATGGCTGATCATAATTTATTAATCATTCCACGTGTCACGCCACGTCAACATGTATATGAATACTATTTTTTCCTAATACAGATAGTCCCCCACTTTCCATTTATTCGTCAGTTTGAATATTTGGGAAGTGGAGTTTCATTAAAGGAGAATTTGTGTCACCATTAATGTTCTGACGAAGTTGATGCTTCAATTGTCACTTTCTTTTAATGCAATTGACACGTGTTACCTCTCCATTGATTGCACTTCTTGGCAGCACTTTTTTAGGCTTTCTTTTCAGCTTCACTTTACACGAAGTGTCAGTTATCATCATTATGGTTCTTCCATCATCGTATTTTTTCCTTTGCCAGTTACCCATTAATATAAATATAACTTCCCTTCTTGTCTTGTTTTATATAAAACGTATCAAACACTCTAATTTTTTGAAACCTTCTTTCTTTTTTCTTATCCACTTCAATCTTTTCCGCTATGACTTCATCTAACCCTAAGAGAACCCCCATTTTGGATAGCTTTCCTAATTCTCCTATTAGGCATAGGAGAGGGGGCAGACTCCGTAACCTCGGATCTGCTCGCGGTAGTATGTCGACTCCTTCTTCTAGCTCTGGTCCCTCTTCTGGGACTAGAGGTTCACATTCTCAAAGGAGTTCTTCTCGTAGCAAAGAATCTTCCGAACCACTTCGTGAGCCCTTAGTTGAATAAATAGTCCCATCTGAAATTTCCTTTCACCATAATAGAGAATCCCTTAAAGCTCAAATTGAATCTTTAGATCGTGCTGACCCATTTCCTACTCAAATCATAGAAGTTGTAGCCCCCATAGTTCGTAAGGACTGTCATTGGAGTGATGATTTTCCAATTATTGTTCCTAACCCTAACCAAAGGATTACATCCTACTTAATAGGATACTCTTTTGTTTACATATATCCCTTTACTCTAGGGTTTAAATCGGCCATTGACCCGGTTACTCTGGATTTTTGTCGTTTTTTCAATGTGTGTCTGGGCCAAATTGGTCTGATTATATGGAGATATGTTGCTTGCCTGGGGCATCTTGCTAATATGGCGAATGTTGAATTCACCTTTCTCCACCTGATTCATCTTTACTCACCAAGGCTTTTTCGAAACGGTATGTTTGGTTTAGTTTTAATTAATCCCGAGGATGATAAAGATCGTGGCTGGTATGCCCGATATGTTGCTGCTCCCACTGTTGGTTTAGTGGGTGAAAAGAACGTACGCTTCTCGGAGAGATGGAATTTTGCACGTGAGTATTAAATTTTTCTTGTGCCTTTTTATTTTCAGGTTTGCTTGTTTTTCTTAACTTGTCTCTCTTTCTATTCAGCAACCATGGGCGTTGTGGAACCTGTGCCCAACTTCCGTGGTTGGGTAGATAAGTTACTGAAGATTGCCCCGATGGAGGGTAGATCATGGAAAAATCTTTCCCCTCGTTATGGCTGGAGAGTTAAAACTCATGGTAATTTTTTTTATCGCATCTATTTGGCGTTCTAACTTTTATCCTTCTCTTTACCAGGTTTTTCCATTCGAGGAGTTACCTAGATGCCATTTTGGCATCTCGTGATTCTTTAAGTGCTCGCGCTTCTTCAGATCAAGGTATTTTCTTGGAATCTGTGAAGAGAAAATCTGTTGAAGATGATGATTCTGAGGAAGAAGACGAGGGTACTCTGGTGTCAAGGCCACGAACCAGAAAACGTATCGTCTTTGAAGATGAGGCTGATATCTCGCCTCACCTATCTCTTTCCAAACCTATCATTACGCCGGTGATCATCTCTGATGATGATATTTCTCCTTCACCTGACACTCATGAATCCATAAACCAGATTTCTATCAGTGGTTTCAATAGCGGGTCTTTAGGACCTGTTCTAAATGAACCCCCCCTTATCTTCTTTCACCTCTGTTCCTGTAGTTGCACCTTTGCCTTCTTCCATTACTACTTTTGTACCTTCCTCCACTATTTTTACTCCTTCCGTTGCTCCTCCTTCAACAATTTCTTCCCCTACTGTCCACCATACAGAGGCGGGGTCTTCGAGCAGGGGTTTTGCTATAAGAAGCGTGACTCTTGAGGTTCCCGCCAATAATAGTCTTTTAAGAAAATCTAGGCAAGCGGATACTTGGCTTGAGCCTTTGATTGGCCCCATCGAGAAGGCTAAACTTGAAAGCCACACTAATATAACCCTCATAAACGATATTGTCCATGCAACTATGAAGGTATTTTCTCACCTTCTTTTATTTAGTCTTTTGATTTTTAGAATCCTAACCTTACCTCATCTTCTTTTTGTTTGTGTAGGCCAGCCTCATTGGTACTGAACTAATGACGCGAGTCTCTCTTTTGGAGAAATTGGCTCGTGATTTAGAGAAGACGGCTCATGATGCTGAGGAAGCTTCCCGTGGTTCTTAATTGGAGGCAGACAACTGGAGGGGCCAGTTTGAAAGTATTCAAATTGATATGGAGAACTTGTAGGAGAGGAAAAATACCTTGGAAAAGCAAGTTCAAACATTGACTTCCGAACTGGCAAGAATTAAGGCCACTTCAAGCCAATCTGAGATGGAAAAAGAGCGCCTTGAATCTTCTTTCTCAGAACAGTTGTCCAAGATCAGCGAAGAAAATAAAATTCTGAAAACTTTGCTGGCTCAAAAGGAAATGCATGCAGGGGAGCTTGCTCACAACCTTTCGCGGGTTCAGGAAGAAGTACGAACTTCTGCATACAAGGTCCATGCCTTAGAGAGTTCTCATGCTGCTCTTCAATCATCTTACAGCTCTGTTTCAGCTACAAACGAGGAACTTAAGAATGAATTGGCTGCTTGGGAGAGAGATTATGAACTTCTCGAAGAGTCAACCAATGTTGAGGTAAGTTGGACCTTCTTAAAATCTCGTCGTGACACCTTAGTGGAAATGGGCCAAGAAGGTTTTAACCTGGAATCAGAATTAGCCAAGGTGAATGAGACCATCGAACGAGCTCAACAACCACAAAATTTTCCATCTCCCGAGGTTGAAGTTACTGTGATTGAAACTTCTTTGGTTGAGACTCCCACAGTTGAAGTCCCCATGACTGTTGAAATTGCCACGGGTGTCACCTCTTCTTCAAGTTCACCCGCGCCTCTTGCTGCTAGCCAAGCTGAGACTTTGCCTGTTGATGCTCCAACTGCTGTGATTGAAGATCAACCTTCATCTGTTAATGATGTTGTTCCAGTTGAGACCGTTGATGATCCTTCTTCAGTTCCTTCTTCTTAGTGAAAAGATTTATATTTGTTTTAAATTCCCTTTTTGCATGTACTTATCTGGAAAACTATGTTTAAAGTTTTTGGATTCTTGTGATAGTTTTTTGTAATCAAACCCTTGGTTATCAGTTAAGGCTTGTTTTTAGAAATACAAGTCCCCAAGTCTGGTTATGGGGAATTTTTGCATGAACAATTCGATGATTAAGTTTATACTTAGTCTTTAGTTTTAAAATATTAAGAAGTTGTCTTTAAACTTCCATCTGTTCTGTTCGTGCATTTTAATTTTAAGTACTTAAAGAATAGTCTGTATTTTTATTCTTTGAAAAATGCTTCCATTAACCTCACGACTAAATAACATGAGTTTTATAAAAGTGGGCCCTTTTATATTTTGATATTTGATGAAGAAGACGTCTCAACTTCATAATATAATGGTGTTTATTATACGATAAAAGAAATAGGAACACACATGTTTCTTTGCAATAACTTGGATAGGTTTTTATTTCTGAACCTTGACAATTTTTGAGTAATCCTTTACATGTATTTGAATTACATCTATAACTTTCTCGTAACTGCTTTTCTTGTAACAGATTTATACAAAGTAGAACAATGGATACAAGGTTTTTCCTTATAACCGGTTTCAGTACATAGTATTTACCCTAACCATTTTGAGGTACCTTGGGTCCCCTTAATTTCAAATATTAGGAAGGGTTTGAAAGGTGACTCCATTGTTCTCATGGGAAAGAACACTATGATGAATGCCATGACTTCTGAACTTCCACTCCGTACTTGACTCTTCTTAGGCTTGATTTTTACTCAATCTTCTTACCTTTTATATACACGTGACTGAATATTCTATGTAGTCCCCCAAGTATTTGAGTGTTGAAGTATGAAGCCTCGAGCACTTGATAGTCTCTTTCACCTGGTCCTTTTCCTAAAAAGGAAATACATACGGGACTCGGGGGTGCGATTATAGATGAAGACTACTTAACCCGTTTATATTTCTATCAGAATAATTGTAACCCCCGGCCAGGAATTTTAGTTTATTCCATTTTTCCTTACAGGTCGTGACTCATCATTTAGTACGGGTGAGCGTTTTGCCTATCATCTAAAATTGTTAGTAAAATTTTTAACAATTCAAAAAATAAAATTTAATGTAGCGATACCTGAACGTGGGTTTTCCCTTAGAAGTAGTATCTCTTCAAACGAACAACATTCCAATGTGAAGGAAATGTCTTCCCGTCTATTGTTTCCAACTCGTATGCTCCTTTTCCTGCAATATCACGAACTATGCAGGGTCCTTCCCAGGTTGGACTTAATTTACCCGCGTTGGTGGCATTTGTAGATTGAAAACCCTTTTTAAGCACGAAGTCCCCAATTTTGAAGTATCTCAGGCGTGCTTTCCTATTGTAATAACGTTCGATCACCTGTTTTTGTGTTGCCATTCTTATTAGCGCAACTTCTCTCTTGCCTTCCAATAAATCCAAATTGACCCGCATCTCTTCATCATTAGACTCTTGTGCTGTTTGTGAGAATCTTGTACTTGGTTCTCCTATTTCAACTGGGATTAGTGCTTCAGCTCCGTAAACCAAAGAGAAGGGCGTTTCACCTGTGCTCGTTTTTGTTGTTGTGCGATATGTCCACACAACTCCGGGTAACACTTCAGGCCAATTTCCCTTTGATTCCTCTAATCGCTTCTTTAAATTATTAAAAATCACTTTTTTTGTTGATTTTGCTTGTCCATTACCCACTGGATGATAAGGTGTAGATGTAATCCTTTTTATTTGCTAACTTTCGAGAAACTCTGTGACTTGAGCTCCGATAAATTGAGGACCATTGTCACATACGATTTACTTTGGTACACCGAATCGACAGATAATGTTACGCCAAATGAATTCTTTGACCTCCTTTTCTCGCACCTGTTTAAATGCTCCTGCCTCCACCCATTTAGTGAAATAATCAGTAAGTACGAGAAGAAACTTCACCTGTCCTTTTGCTTGAGGTAATGGTCCAACTATGTCCATTCTCCATTTTATGAATGGCCATGGTGCAATAACCGGATGTAATAATTCTGCTCTTCGGTGCATATTGTAACCATATCTTTGACATTTATCGCATTTAGCCACGAAACTCTCTGCTTCTTCTTCCATTTTGGGCCAGTAATACCCTGCCCTAATCAAGGTTATTACCAGTGATCTTCCTCATGCGTGATTCCCGCAGTGCCCCTCATGTATTTCCCTCATTACATACTCCATCTGAGAAGGTCCGAGGCATCTTGTTAAGGGGCCACCGAACATTTTATGGTAAAGGTTGCCTTTTTTCAAACAGTAGCGAGCGGCCTTTTTTCGAAGTGCGTATGCTTTCTTTTTGTCATCAGGGACGGTACCATACTGTAAAAAAGCAACAATTTCGTTTCTCCAGTCCCAAGTTAAATTGTTAAAATTTACCTCGTTCTTATCATGTTCGAGAACTGAATGAAATAAATGAATGACTGAGGCGTTTGCATCGTTTGCTACATCTGCTGTGGATGCAAGATTGGCTAAGGCATCTGCTTCAACGTTTTCATCCCTTGGAATTTGGATGACCTTCCAAGTTTGAAACTATTTTATCAATGCCCGTGCCTTTTCCAAGTATTGTTGCATCCTTGTATCTCTAGCTATATAAGTCCCCAGCATTTGATTAACTACCAACTGAGAATCACTTTTGATCACCACTTGACTTATACCAAATTCTCGTGCCAATTCCAAACTTGCAATCACAACTTCATACCCTGCTTCATTATTAGTTATAGGATGACATTTAATAGTCTGTCTAATAGTTTCGCCTATTGGTGGTACTAAAACGATTCCTAATCCAACACCTTTTATGTTAGATGAGCCATCAGTGAATAAAGTCCATGTTCCTGGATTAGCCCCATTAAGTATCTGAACTTCTTTTTCAGCTTCTAACTTCATCCCTTAGCTAAAATTAGCCACGAAATCGGCTAATATCTGGGATTTTATTGTTGTTCTAGGTAGGTATGTGATTTCCTATTCACTCAGTTCTATGGCTCATTTGGCTAATCTTCCTGACAATTCATGTTTATGCAATATACTACGTAAAGGGTATGCAGTTACCACAACAATGGGATGGCATTGAAAATATGGTCTTAACTTTATAGATGTCATGATTAAAGCAAGTGCCAGCTTTTCCAGTTGTGGATATCGTGTCTTTGCATCTAATAAAGATTTAATAACATAATAAACAGGAGATTGCTTACCCTGCTCTTCACGAACCAAAACCGCACTTACCGCAACTTCTGAAACAGCAAGGTAGATGAAAAGTTTTTCTCCGGCTTTTGGCTTTGCTAGCAAAGGTGGATTTGATAGGTAAGCCTTCAAATTTCTAAGTGCCTGCTGACACCCTTCATCCCACTCAAAATGATCCTGCTTTTTAAGTGACGAGAAAAATTTAAAACATTTTTCTGATGATTTCGAAATGAATCTTCCCAAATATGTGATTCTTCTCGTCAGTCTTTGTACTTCTTTCTTGTTTGAAAGTGTATCGGGGATTTATTCAATGGCCTTAATCTGTGCATAATTTACTTCTATACCTCGGTTAGAAACAAGAAAACCTAAAAACTTACCTGATGCCACACCAAATGCACATTTTTCTGGATTCAACTTCATATTGTATTTTCGCAAAATTCTAAAAGTTTCAGATAGATGCGATATATGATTTTTTGATTGCTGAGTCTTAACTAGCATATTATATATATATACCTACATAGTCTTACCTAGATGTTCTTGAAACATTTGAGTGACTAACCTTTGATAAGTTGCTCATGCATTCTTAAGACCAAAGGGTATTACCTTATAACAATAAGTCCCCCTGTCTGTTATGAAAGAAGTTTTTTTCTCATCTTATGGATCCATTTTGATTTGATTATAACCTGAGTAAGCGTCTAAAAAACTTAATAGTTCATGCCATGCAGTAGCATCAATTAACTGATCTATGTGTGGTAAAGAGGCTTTATTAAGATCTGTGTAGTCTACACAGACCCACCACTTACCGTTCTTCTTGGGAACCACGACAGTGTTAGCCAACTAGTCAAGATATTTTACCTCACGAATTGAACCGATTTTCAGTAATTTTTTAACTTCTTCTTGAATCACCGTATTCTTGAAAGTTCCTTGCTTTCTTTTCTTTTGCTTGATTGGAGGATACGAAGGATCTTTATTTAACTTGTGAGTTACAACCTCGGGCGATATTCCTGTCATGTCAGAATGGGTCCAAGCAAAATAATCTGCTTTAGCTTTTAAAAATTCAATTAACTTACGCTTTACCTCAGGGCTAAGGTTGGCTCCTATATACACTTTCCTCTCAGGCCAGTGTATAAATAAAACAACAACCTCCAATTCCTCAATGGTTGTTTTGATGTTGTCATTCTCCTCTAGCTCTTAAATGGTATCAGGTCTTGAATCCACATCTATTTATTATTGTTCAGTTGAGGTTGATGTCGTATCTCCCCCCCCCCCTGAATTCTGTAATTGCAATTTATCTCCACACTTATCAGTTGAATTTGCAACGGAATTGATCTTTCTAGAAGTTTGTTGATTGCCTCTGATTTGACATATCCCCCAAGGTGATGGAAATTTAATAACTTGATGTAATGTTGAAGGAACTGCATCCATGTCGTGGATCCATGGCCTCCCCAAAATCATGTTATAAGCCATTTCCATATCTACGACTTGAAATTTAGTATCTTTCACAACGCCTTCCGCGAATGTAGTAAGGATTGCTTCTCCTTTTATTATGACACTAGAGTTGTCAAAGTATGCACTTTTGGGATTAATTTATCCTTAGCTTGCATCTCGCGTTGTCGGTAAGCAACCTCCACTTCCAACCAAGAGGTTGTGAGTTCGAGTCTTCCCAAGAGCAAGGTGGGAAGTTCTTGGAGGGAAGGATGCCGAGGGTCTATTTGGAAATAACCTCTCTACCCTAGGGTAGGGGTAAGGTCTGCGTACACACTACCCTCCCCAGACCTCACTAAGTGGGATTATACTGGGTTGTTGTTGTTGTTGCATCTCGCGCAATACTCGAATCAAAATAATATTCACAGAGCTGCCTGAATCAATTAAAACTCGTTTCACGTTAGTATCATATACAAGTAAAGATATTACCAGTGTATCGTTATGCGGAGCTAAGAGACCCTCAGCATCCATATCGTTGAATGTAATATTCTCTTCTTCTAGCACTTGTCGCAACCGCTTTCCATGAGTGATTGATATCTTTGAGGTTTTATTAGCTGCGGTATATGAAACACCATTGATATATTCTCCCCCACTTATAACATTGACGGTTCTTTTGGGCGAGGGTTGTTTCGGAGGCTCTTGTCTGTTCTTCATATAGGTTTGCTTACCTTTCTCACTAAATAGCTCAGTGAGATACCCTTGCTTCAATAAATGATCAACCTCACCTTGCAAAAATATGCAATCTGCGGTTTTATGCCCGTGGTCGTTGTAAAATTCGCACCAATGATCAGGGTTTCTTCTATTTGGGTTCGATCTCATCTCTTTGGGCCATCGCACCTTATTTCACATGCTCCTTAAAACAGCCACGAGTTCAGGGGTGGTTACGTTAAAATTGTAACCACCAAACCTTGCTTTTAAACTCCCTTCATTGTCACGTGGTCCACGCGAGTTCCGATAATCTCCGAACCTTGATGAGGAGCCTGATTCCCTGCTTCTCGATTTATGATCGTACCTTTGATTTTCTTGCCTTGGCCGTGAGTCTTTCCTCGTAGGTCCCATATAAGGCTCGTACCTATTTTTACCAGATCTTTTTTCATTTTCCATAAGTCTTGAACTTACTTTTTCTTCTGTTTTATGTCGTAAAATGATATCTTCTTCAATCCTCATCTTTGTACTGTATCTATTGTAGACATTATTCCACGTTGTTGCTGGGAATTTATGTAGGCTTTCTTTGAGTCGACTCATGGCTTCTAAACTCTTCTCATTCAAATTGTTGGCGGAAGCAATGGCCGCCCAATTGTCAGGTACTCATGGAACCGTCATTCTTTCCCGTTGAAATCTATCTACGAATTCTCTAAGCAACTCTGAATCACCTTGCTTGATTTTGAAGATGTCTTCCATTCTTTTTTCAACTTTTTAAGCTCCCAAGTGTGCTTTAATAAATAGATCTGCAAGCTCAGCAAATGAATTTATAGAATTTTCAAGTAAAAGAGAATACCATGTTAAGGCCCCTTTAGTGAGTGTTTCACCAAATTTCTTGACTAGAACTGATTCAATCTCCTGCTTAATCAAATCGTTGCCCTTGACACCTATTGTGAATGCGGTAACGTGATCTCGCGGGTCTGATGTACCATCGTACTTTGGAATGTCAGGCATCTTAAACTTCTATGGAATTGGGAGGGGGCGGCACTTGGATTTCATGGTTGTTGAGAATATTTATCTATATCTACCCCCTTGATCACAGGTGGTACTCCGGGTATTTGTTCTATGCACTCATTTTGCTCCTTAAGTTGTTTCTGCAAAGTTAGTACAAGATTTTGTAAATCAGTATTAATTGGATTACTTGGGTCTCCCTCCTGTGTTTCACTAGGAGTTCCACCACTGCCGGAATTAACTAATCCAGAACGAGGATTTTTCAAAGTATTGTTGTTTGGAATAGGTGTGGGTGGAGTAGCAGGCAATTAGCTAACAAAAGCCTGAAGAGCTTTTTTGACCTGCGAGGCAATAAGTTTTTGTAGGGCATCATTCATAGCCTCTTCATTCGTGAACTGACCATGTTCTTCTGCGTGAGACCTATCAGGAGTGCCCTCACGATATTGACGTGGTGATCTATGAGGGGTTGGATCTTGATTGTCGTTATTCTGAGGATCTTCCTGATTTTGCTGGTTGATTTGATTTTCTCGAGTGTTGTCGTGTTGTTCAACATAGTTGATTCAATACAGAAAATTAAGTTGAAATACAATTGATTATCAGTTTCTCGGTAACGGAACTAATTTGTTTAACCAAAAAATAGGTTTCTTGGCAAAGCTTGAATTTAGAAGAATCGGGTTACTGATAATCGAAAGAAAAGAATTTAAATAAAGAGATTTGGAAATGATATAAGCAGAAAGCAAGAAAATTAAGATATATTGCAATAGTCACCCCCCTCAACTGGTTACATATTCCTCCTTTTATAGGTACATTCGAGTATCTCTAGGAACGTAAGTTATGCCTATGCCATAATGAGGTTATTATGAGCATTTAATAATATTAAATGTTGCGTTACATAATCATTGTATTGAATGCATATATTCCTTAACAACTTTCATGTTTAATGTCGTATTTCCCCCCTTTTCTTTAGCCAGATTCATTCTCCTTATCGCTCGTGTATAAATAAATTTAAATAGGAGCAGGACGCTGAGTTCAAACAGGGACGAGGCGTTGAATCTCTCGTCTCGTGCCTCTTCCTTTTCGTAGCTGTTCACAACCCTTGAACCGTGGCTGATCATAATTTATTAATCATTCCACATGTCGCGCCACGTCAACATGTATTTCACTATTTTTCCCAATACGGTATTATCCATAGCTAATGCATAGCAAACCACGTTATTAGCAATATGAAGGGTATTAATGCTTGCATTAGCATGGTTAAAAATAAAACTATCCTTAAAGTCCCTTAAAGCTAAAGTATATGAAGGGCATTTTTGTAAACAACTAATTTTCTTAAAAATTATGCGAAACATTTTAATTTTTAATACACCACACTAAAACAATGGATAAGAAATAATCTCTGCGTAACTAATAGTTGCAATACTAACCCATGCATTATTTATCTCTGCATTACTTATATATTTTATTTAGCATTATTCTTACACACCCTACCAGTTCCAAAAACTAAACCTTGTATTAATTATTCAATATTTGCATTAGTAATGTATCATTTTTGTACATGAAATCAAAAGGTAACATTAGTCAAGCAATGCTTCATGATTATTTTCTCGTATACAAACGAACTTGTAGTGTAAAATAATGGTGTATGTATTAACAATAATAATTTTGAATTTATGAAAGAATGATAAAAATAGCAGCTTGAAAGTTTCATATTAGAGAAAGACACAAAATCATATACTATTAGCGTTTCTCGCCATTGATGGCATCTAACTAGATGAATCATTTGCCCTCCAAAACAAAGCTATTCTGTTCACTTCACAAACCCATCAGCAGGAAACGAGCAGCAGAGCAAAACTGCTTATCTCTCATCCAACTCTGCAATTCTCTTCCAAAATTCCTTCAACTCCAATCCCATATCTTCAAATTGGGCCTACAAAATAACCCACTTGTCCTCACTAAATTCACCTCCATTTCCTCTGACCTCAACGCCATTACCTATGCTTCATCATTTATTTTCTCCCCATATGTCGAAACCCATTTCTTTGATGTCTTTCTTTTCAACACCATCATCAGAAGTTACGCTGTAACTAGTGATTTAAAGCATAATGCTTTGTGTTTGTATGGTAAAATGTTAAGTTATGGTATTTGGCCTAATAAATTTACGTACCCTTTTGTTCTTAAGGCTTGTGCTGGTATTGGTGAGTTGAAATTAGGCCAGATTGTTCATGGGTCAGTGGTGAAACTTGGGTTTCATGATGATTCTCATGTTTTGAATACTATGGTTCACATGTACTGTAGTTGTGGTGGTGGGGTTGAGTACGGGCGGAAGATGTTTGATGAAATGCCTAAATGGAATTCAGTAGGGTGGAGTGCTATGATAGGTGGTTATGTGCGATGGGGTTTGTCTAGTGAGGCTGTTGAGTTGTTTAGAGAAATGCAGGTTGCTAGGGTAGCACCCGATGAAGTTACGATGGTTTGTTTGTTGTCTGCGTGTACGGACTTGGGTGCACTCGAGCTAGGGAAGTGGCTCGAGGCATATATCGAGAGGGAGAATGTTCCGAAGAGTGCTGTTCTTTGGAATGCTTTGATTGACATGTTTGCGAAATGTGGTGATGTTGATAAAGCTCTGAGTTTGTTCAGGAGCATGAGTCAAAGGAATATTGTTTCATGGACTTCAGTTATAGATGGTATGGCGATGCATGGCCGGGGAACTGAGGCTGTTTCTTTATTTGAGGAGATGAGGAAAGACGGGGTTGTACCTGATGATGTTTCCTTTATTGGGTTACTTACTGCCTGTAGCCATTCGGGTTTAGTTGAGCAAGGTAAGGGATACTTTTATTCGATGACAAAGGAATTCGGGATTTCACCAAAGATAGAACACTATGGATGCATGGTTGATCTGTTATGCAGAGCTGGACTTGTTCAAGAAGCATTGGATTTTGTTCAGAGAATGCCCATTAAACCAAACCCAGTAATTTGGAGAACACTTATTACTGCTTGTCGTGGTCATGGTGAGCTGAAGCTTGGTGAAAAAATAACAAAAGAGTTGATAAAACATGAGCCTACGCATGACTCTAATTACGTACTACTTTCTAACATTTATGCAAAAATGTTTTCTTGGGAAAAGAAGACCATGATTAGGGAAGTTATGGTGAAGAAGGGAATGAGAAAGGTTCCAGGGAGCACTATGATTGAGCTGTACAATGAAATCTATGAATTTGTGGCAGGAGATAAAAGTCATAGCGAGTACAAGATTATTTTTCAGATGGTGGATGATATTGGGAAGGAGATTAGCAGAGCTGGATATATTGCTTCAACATCAGAGGTGCTACTTGATATTGATGAAGAAGATAAAGAGGGTGCTTTAAATAGGCATAGCGAAAAGCTTGCTATTGCATTTGCTCTTATGAAGACGCCTCCTGGGACTCCTATCCGGATTGTGAAGAACTTACGAATCTGTGAAGATTGCCACTCTGCAACTAAATTCATCTCAAAGACTTACAAGCGAGAAATATTGGTCAGGGACAGGAACCGATTTCACCGCTTCATAGATGGGGTTTGCTCATGTAAAGACTTCTGGTAGCTTAATGTGCTTGAAGCTGTAATCAATCAATATTGGCAAGCCAGGAGGTCCTTTGCTTATGAGCATTGATAGCTGAGCGTATTATCCAATATGCATAATCTTCTTGTATAAATGATGGAACTAAAAGTATGATGCTACAAAAAAAAGATCTTTTGGGACGTCTAAAATCCAGAAAACCTAACCCTCAGGGGTTGGCCTGGTTGCAATTGACTTGAGCCTTGGGGTATGCTTCCTTTCAAGGTCTTAAGTTCGAAACCCACTGGGTGCAAACAATTTCTGAGGGCCATCGGACTGGGTAAAACCTGAATTAACCGTGGTGCACTTGCGGGAAACTCCTTGCCGAGGGCCTGTGCACCCCCGGGATTAGTCGACTCGGACACCCGGTGCAATTAAAAAAAAAAATCCAGAAAACCTGTGGGACATTATCTTGGCTGTGTTTCACTTCAGAGTTTCGTTGTATCTTTGTCTATCTGTGGAGGCATTGCTTGGGTGACATGTAGGATGTTGCTAATCAGGGCATGGTTGGCTTCCTTAAACGTCGTCATGAAGGCAGGTACACACAATTGGTTCTCTTTGACTTGTGGCGTGACAGCAAACCTGAGCAAAGGTGACGGTTGCATAAGCGTTGTACAATTAACAAACGAAATAGTGCTCATAACAATAGTTGAAGCACACATAGTACTTAATTCATTAAGTTGCTTTGAGAAAGGGAGCCTTGGCACAACAATAGAGTTGGTGTCGTGTGACCAGGATGTTACTTGTTCAAGTCGTGGAAACAACTTCTTACAAGTATATAAAGTTGCATGTAACAGACTGAATGTGGTTCGGCCCTCCCAGGACCCCATGCAACGCGGTAGCTTTGTGCATTGGGCTACCCCTCAAAAAGATGCTTTGTGCGGTTAAATGTTGTATTTGAAAATGCTTTTGTGTAAATCGTAATATTCAGGAACTTGATCCTCCGTTTACTGTAAACCCATTTTGATTAGATTGAGAAAATGATATGATCTACGGCATTATAGTTTGTTTGATGAAGTAAATTTGGTAAACGACTATCAAAGCTATACATTCTCTTAAGATGCATTTGTAAGCTTCGGTGTAAAAGTTGGCAACCTCCAGAATAGTTTGGATCTACTTCCCCCTTTGCGACATCTGGTACCTGGGTGCCATTTTTTAAATACCGGTAGCTATTCCAATCTTGTTGAACTAAAGCCTCGGGCAACGCAGCTTCTGGATGCAACTCTATGACCTGAGTACTCAGGTCTTCATCTTCGGGCACAATCTGATACCTTCCCAACTGTCTCAAGACCCTCTGTGGTACATATGGCTGAACACTTTTTACACCCATTATCCTCAAGTAGCCTTTGGCAGTAGACATGTATATGGCTTCTGTCCTCGGGAGCCATCCGATAGTCCACTCAACCTGCCCTGCTTTGAGAGCTTTCAAATGAGATATCCATGCTTCAAGCCCCTCTGGCATGTTGTAATCCTTTACCCTCTCTTCGTAACTGGTAATGAAGTTATTTGGGCTCGAGCCATAACTCATGAATATGGGATGGCGGCGAAGATGCTCGATCATCCACATTTGTTGGAGGATATTGCAACCTTCAAAGAACTGAGCCCCGACTTTGCATAAAGTCAACGCACGATAGATATCTGCCAGTACCAATGGGGCAAGTGTATGATCTTTCATGGTAGTGATGGTTTGCGCAATTCTAGCCATATGAATATCCACTGTCCCTTTCTCATTTGGGAAAACCATTATCCCCAAGAAGGCCACAATAAGTGCAAATCGGCGATGAAGTTGCCAAAGACCCTTATCTTACTTGTTGCTCAACCCCTTTTCATGCGCTTCAAAACCAGAAGAGTGCCCAAACCTGAAGTATAAGAAACGAAAAGCACAACACCCATCACTTACGTGGTTTTTACTTATCTGCTTACTAATATTCAGCAGGTCAAAAAATTTGTGCACTTACGGAGCCCTTGGAAATATAAGTTGTTGCTTCCTCAGATCTCGTCCAAACTCAATGTACCCGACTATCTCCTTCAAAATATGGGTAATCTTAAAGTCTAAGAAGCGAAAAATATTACGGGCGGGGTCCCAGAAAGTTATCATAGCCTTGATCGAATCGTCTCGTGATTCAATATCCCAGATGTCTATAAGAGCACCTAGCTGCTTTCTTACCCATTTCTGACCATCCTGATCTAAATCATTCCACCACATGCGTAAATGTACCCGAGCCTGCTCCCTGACCACTTCCGGTGGGTCTTGGATAATATCCATTCGTTCTTGTAAAAAGGGTATGGTGAGGGCTGACTCTATTGTACCTTTTTTTGAAAACCGGTTTCTAAATTTTAAAGCAAAAGACCATGATCCCTTCCTTGACAGGCTATTTGTAGCCAAGTGGCTATATTTGCAAATGTGGCCCCTTCCCAATTCTGTGCGAACTTTGAGGCCAGGGAGGACTTACTTTATGACACTTCTCAGCCTTGTCCATTCATTTACGAAGATAGCCCTTCGATAATTAAATAATATTCTAAGGCTATCTCGGCAAGAATGGTTTGAAACACTACCGCAACTGAATCGGCTTATTTTGATTGACTTCCGAACTGCATCTGTTTGACCCCCAAATGACTCTAACATCAAAATGGCAATATAGCCTAAAAATAGACTAACAGATTCTCATATATAAAATCATCACTATTTCTAAAAAATTTCATAAAAATATCCGGTCTTGTCAATATGGCCTTTCAGCACTTCGAAGAAAATTTAAAGGTTGTGTTTGCTAACCGGCCAAAAAATTTTGAGAAATGACCTAAGACGGCTGTTCTTGCAAAAACGGCCTTCCGACGTCCTTTTGGGGACATTTGGCTATTTTGGACAAGAATGACATTACCTTTACTTATGGCAAACAACAATATTTATTTACCTTTAAAAAAAATTCTCTTTTTTTTTAAAAAAAAAAATCAGAGTAGTTGAACCCGATATGGGTTGCTTACATATCCCATATTCGGTGAGAATCAAACTTACGTAGTTCTGCCAACTTGGATTTTTGAAATGACCATAAAAAATTCGGCAGAGTTTCGGGGTATTTTCAAGCATAGGGTTTTCTTTAGAACCGGGTTTACTCCTTTCCTACATCACTCTTGGTCTTTTCCTCTCTCTTTGTTTTTCTTTGATTTTTCCTCACATTTCCTTTCTTATTTAGCCCATCAGCATGCAAGCCAAAACAAATAAATGCTCACGTAGTACATAAAATACATCATGATGGTCCGTTATTTTGGGGCACCTGTCCTAGACGGACTCAACCCCTGTGTTGAGTCCCCTAAGTCAAAAATGCACGTGATGCAAGCAAGCGCTCCTACTAGGGATATGGCATGAGGCTGTGTTCTTCTAAGTTTAAAAACATGGGGTTTTGGTCTAGACATGGGTACCTAAGCGGACAACTGGGGCCGAGGAGGGGGCTACGTAGCGGGAGCACTAAAGTCTGTCCGGCCTTGTCGCTTGCCCAGCCTCGCTCTATTTGGTATATTTTTCTAGAAAAAGCGGGCTACGCGAACATATGCACTATTTTAAAAAAAAACTCAAAGGGTGGCGTAAGAAGACAATTATATATAATTCAACAATATTAAAGCGGTAAACAGATACCATTTTAGCACAAAGATCCACAAAAATACAATAACAATAAATAAGCCAAGTAAAAATCACAAAATAAGCTCGAATTCTTGAACCCTGAACAAAATGTTCTGGGTTCTTTTTCCCCAGCAGGATCGCCAGAGCTGTCACACCTCCTTTTTCTTACTACACCCCCGAAAGAGGCATAATAAAGGGAGTTATTTCCAACTTGAAGTGACAATCGAAACGGGATTATTATTTAAATATTCAGAGTCGCCACTTGGGAGATTTATGGTGTCCCAAGTCACCGGTTTATATCCCGAATCGAGGAAAAGGATGACTTTGTAATATAGTCTGCAAACCAAAAATCCGGATAAGAAATTCTGTTAACCCGGGAGAAGGTGTTAGGCACTCCCGAGTTCTGTGGTTCTAGCACGGTCGCTTTGATTCTACTTGGCTTATTAAATTATTTAATTACTGATTTTAAACCTATGTGCATTTGTTTCTTTCATCGCTTTTAATTAGAAAATTATCTTGAAACGGGTAACGCGTACGTATACCCGCCTGTTTGGTGTGTCAAAAAAAATCATGTCACGCGAACGTATTCACAATTAATAACGCTTAATTATTATTAGGAAAGTTTGGGCCAAAGTTGTGCGAACGCGTACTTTGGTTTTGTTTTTTTAGAAGTGTACTTGTGCTATGCGAACGTATACGCAATCACACTAGTATTTTAAAACGGCCCTAAAGGATATTCTACGAATTTTAGTCAATTTTGTATCTAGTTTATGAAACTACTAGGAAGGCCCTACGTGATTTAATGAACTTGGATAAATTAAAAATAATTAAAAAAAATTATAACCTATTTTATTATTAGAAAAGATTGCTCGAGGTTGCGCGAACGCTTACTCCAAATTAATTTTAGGATTATGGTCATGTTACGCGAACGTATACACGACCACAATCGTATTTTAGACGGCCCTAAAGGCTTGCTACGGATAATAATTATTTTATATCTAAACTGATGCAAGGCCATAATTATGGTACTCCTTAATTCTAATCTTAACGGGAAGGGACTACGTGAAGAACTTTCCTACTGATGCCAAACTTCATACTTAATAATGTATTAAAAGGACTTTAATGAATTACAATTCTTTGTCCAACCACCATGTAATCAGTAAACTAAAGACCAGTTGGGCCAAAATCATGAAGCCCAGAATTGAGGCATACTCAACAAAACGATCGGCACGCTAGGCCCTTGTTCTAGCCCATTAACAATTGCAAGAAAACCAGCCTTATCATTAAACTCAAACACTTAACAAGTTATGAACCCAATTCCATCAATTATTCTTAATTTCACAGAAGAAAGAAAGCCTTCGGAGTTTTCAAATAAAACTGCATTCACATGCTAAATTTCGAACTTATACCAACACTGATGAGGTCATTCTAAGCAAATTCGTTATCAAAATACCAGCTAGATTTCCTTTCAAACTCGAACAAATTAGACTTCAAATACCAATTCAATAATAACTTACATACCCTTCAAAGATAACACAACACTATATTATAGCATTCAAATAGCAGTAAAGGATCCCAACACTATATATATATATATATATATATATATATATATATATATATATATATATATATTTTACTTATCACGATTGAACATGAAACTTATTCAAAAAAATTTAAATACCGATCTCATTGAGTTCATGTGGAAGCCCAGAATTAGCTATCATAATGAAAGTCCCGTTATTACAAACCACACATCTATCTATGAAATGTAAGAAAGAATATTGAATCCCTTATCACATACAAATCAAATGATTGTAATTCTAACACCCTCATATCTAACAGTCACAATTATGTAAGGTTCAATTAACAAAGTAAAGTTCAAGCCACAACTACGCACTTAAAGTTTAATGACATAATTTTAACCTACTCAGATGATTGAGATCTAAAACTTAACTAATACTTCAAAGCATATTATTGAACAAAAATTGTACCAAAATGAAAATTTAAACATAAGAAATAAAGAAGGAATAAAACAAATGTCCATCTTCATTCATTCTCCCAACTTGAGCATCAAATTACATAGGTTTAGAGAGAAATATGTACCTGGAATAGCAAAAGGAAATAAAATGAAGCAGGTCAGCAGTAGAAAGCAACAGCAACAGTAGACTCAGCCCAGGAAAAGTGACCAAGGGGGAGTGATTTCAAAGCAATTGCAAACCAGCAAAAATTTCAAACCATTTGATTCAATTTGTTTTAAAACCCCAATTGCTAATCCTTTATGAAACAGTTATTTCTATCCTCTTTTGTTTCTGGTTTTTAGCTTCTAAACCTCTCAAATCTTCAGAATGTTCTCTCTATCTTCAGTTCCCTCAATGAATATTCTTCCTTTCGTCATGTATATTCTCAGTGTTTCTATCACTTAAGCTCTTAGATTTTTCAGACTGTTTTTCAATGTATCTCCCCCTTTCATCACCTGATTTTCAGCCCTTAAAAGGGCATCCAATTAGTGCACAATCCCTTACAAATCCACCATCAGATTATCTTTCAATTGTTAATCAACAATTATCCTAGTGCTTTTTATTTTAATCAGTTAGTGCACCACTTAATACTTAGCATCCCTTAATCCCATTATTGGCAGATTCCCCTAAGGTTAAACTACCCAATTTACCCTTTAAAACCCTGTGAATTAACCCTTGAGCCCGGGTAAAATATGGGTCCAATTTATCCAATGGCTTAAACCCCAGATGGATGGGTTGTTCTGCGACAATGGGGTTAGTATTGAATCCAGGGCACCAAAATGTAATCAGAACCCTATGTGGTCTATTCAGTAGAAGAAAAATCATAGACTTACACCCCTGAACAATTCCACAATGGACAATTTAGCTAAATGATTGATTCTCTTTTAAATCAGCTAATGAAATACAATTAAGCTAAGTTACCAAAATAAGATCTAGCTTAGGTTAATTAACAAAGGAAAAATGTCATAATTAACCAAGAAATATAATGACAACATTTAAACTTTGAGACGAGAACTGAGAATCCCATAAAGCAAATATGAACACTGAGTTCGTCAGAAATGGAAATTAAGTTGGAGATAATCAGAAAAAAAAGAAGCGGAGGAGGAAAGAAAAGGGGTGGGAGGATGAACATCGAAATACCACTAATTAGAATATACATAAATAAGAAAGAACTCACCACTAGCCAGGCTCGAACTTGGAACTGGGTCTCTGAATCAACCCAAAATAATGCCAAACGTTTGTTCTTGGTGGAGAACAAATAATCGTCATTATTTTGTGCTGAAACAGCCTTGACTAAGCCGACAAATCCAAAAAATGACCCTTTCATGCGCTGGTCCGAACTCAAATTGACATTTGGAGAGTTTAAAGAAGATTCGAGGAAAAATACTTGAAGATTAAGGAAGAGGGGAGGGGAAAGGTCCTCGGGGTGTTAATTTGGGATTGATTGGGTAAACTAGGGTTTGGGGTTCGACCTTCGATCCAAAATTCGAGGAATTATGGGGCGATTTGAAGGAAACCAGTTGTATATTGGGGAAGAGGGAGGTATGGGGATTCTAGGGTGTTATTTTGATGGGGTTTAGGGTCAGCGCCGCCACCGGAAAGCTGCAGAGAGTGGTGGCGGCTACTAGGGTTCGTCCCTTTAAATCCAAATTCGAGCATTTTTAGGGATGTTCGAGGGAAGTGAAACAAGTATTTTGGAAGAGGAGGTTGTGCCGGCTACGAGGTGTATTTTTCAGGCAAATTAGGGTCGGTCGGTGCCGCCACCGGAAACGGTGGGAAGGGTGGCGGCTGGTATCTAGGGTTTGGGTGAAGGGGACGATGATGGGGAATGAATGGGGGGTCAGGTGGTCTTGAGTATATTAAAATGATTAATTAACGTGGATCGTTGGATCAATAGGGACCAATGGTCCAGATTAAACAAGGGGGGCAAAACGGGATCATTTCGTTTAGTATGGGGCTGGACCAGTTTGAATCAGGGTCGGGTAACGAGTATGGGTATTGGGGCTAGGTTTTAGACCGTTAGATTAGGCCCATTCGATGGTTGGATTGAACTATACGAAACGGTGTCGTTTGGTGTTGTTTTGGGGTGGACCGGGTTGAGGCGCGGGATTGGGCTGGATTGGGCAGTTATTTGGGTATTTTTTGGACGGAACTTTGGGCCTGGGGTGGGTTTGGCCCAAATGTAATTTCCTCTTCATTATTTTCCCTTTCTTTTTATTTTCTAAATAATTTTTCCAAAATTAACACTAACACTCCTAAGTTAAATTATAAACCATAATCAACTTAAAAATATCAATTAACTTTAAATAATAACTATCACAAGTAATTAAATATCAAATCACACAAACTTTGACATTAAACACTGAAAAATGCAAAATACATTATTTTTATGTTTTTCATTTTTGTAGAACAATTAATTTACATCTTTAAGAAAAATGCAAAATAAATGCAAATGCAACAAATATATTTATTTATTTATTTTCATTTTCATTAATTTATACACTATAATCAAGCATAGATAAATATAAACAATGACAGAAAATATCATAAAAATTCACAAAATTGCACAAGACTTCAAACAATAAAACAAACAATTTTGTTTTGATTTTTATGGGAGTAATTCATGTGAGGCAAAAATCATGTGCTCACATTAAGCAAGTTAAGATGAATATGAGACTTTTTAATCATGATTTAAATGAGTTTAAAGCCATGATATGACTATATATGATGTTTGTATATGAAGTATAAAGTTTGAGAAAAATTAGATTTAAGTTGCGGAAAAACCGACTAAGGATTTGCCTTGTATGAAGCTTTTTGAGTAATAAATTTTGTGGGCTATATGAGTCTTTTTGGGACATGTTATATATCAAATTAAAGGTCTTGGAATTTATTTTCCAACGCTCTTAACCATTTATTCATACGACATCCGGATAAAAAGATATAAGTGTTTGAAAAAGGGCCAATGAGATGGTGTCAAGTAGCACCTTTTGACTTTTCAACCAAAATGGATATTTATCTCCCTATGTCGTTTCTTTCTTCATAATTCCAGAGAGCTCGACCAAATAAAACCCTTAACTTCACCTTTAAGCTATCCACAAGGTTATCCAACAAGATTATCGTCCAAGACACGAAATCAAGAAGCAATAACACTAGAACGATCCACACGACGTAAGTATCGCTATATAGCCTCTCTTTTTCTTTGTAGTTTGAGTTTTGGAAGGTATTTTGAAGTTAATAAAAATTATTAATTTCTGGTTTTAAGCTCTTAAATATCAAGGAAGGTTGATTAATTGATTTCATAATAGTTAGAACTCACGGAACGGTAATCGGAAGCCGTGAGTTCGAGTTATTTGATTTGTAATGGATTGTTTTGTGGGTTATTTCATGTAGCTTTTAGACTGTATATTTTGCTGCTATTTAATGGAGTTTTTGGAGGATAAATGGTGTGGAGAAACACCACATAATGGTGAAATGATGGATTAGTCATTCTTTATAATATTTTTGGGGTGTTGGACACTACTATAGTCGTTGTTTTTTGTATGAATTGATTGAGGTGTGTTGAACTGTTGTAAACTAAATATAACATGGATTTCGACTTGCATTTACTGTAGGAGGTAAATATATTGTGTTCCTACAGGTTCTTAAGGTTATCTTGGTATTGGTTAAGTTAAATGGATGAACTAGACATGAACTAGTGAATAAAGTTATTAATTAAGAATAATTGGAGTTGTGGATCATTTTCTTTATTATGGATATATGGTATAAGACTGGAATTATTGATGAATGACTTTATTATCATGCTAATGATACTATTAAGTTGAAGTAAAAAGTCTATAAGGGATGATATGGAGTATACGAATTCCAATTGGAGTTTTGTCGCTCGTCGTAAAATAGTTATGACTTGTTGTTGTTTTATGGTGTCTTGCTATTGATAATTATGTATTGATGGATTTCTCTGGTAATTGTTGTTGGTATATGATATTGGAGGAGGCTCTTGATACAGGAGAGATGCTGCCCAAATTTATATAAACGAGCTACAAGTTTAAGTTGCAGACTTAGCCTTTATTCAATACTGATTTTGAATCTCCTTATGCAATGGTAGATTGAGTTGAGTTTTTTGAAGAGGTTCTTGGGAGGTATTAAGGACTCACCATGGTTAAGGTATGTTAAGGCATTTCTTTCTTTCTTTTGGCATGATCTAAAGTGAAATGAATATGCTATTTCATAACGGATCTACTCCTAGAAACTAAGGTTGTCCATGTTGTTCCTTTCTTATGAAGTTATTTTAAGCAAGTTTGTATGATCCTTGAATCCTATAGAAGCTCATATTGATGGTATGATGTCCATAATGTTAATCGAAGGTGCAACGACCTTAAGTCGCTCTAAAAAGTTTAGAACGTGATTCCATGAGTCTAGCATACATTATATATAGTATCTATTTTACTCTACCGAGTCGCGCTATAGTAGGTCGGGTACGACACCTATTGTGCAACCACTGATCAGTTGGATTTACCGAGCTCCACGTGATCGGGTACGATTCTACCGAGCCTTATGATGGCCGAGTACGTTTTTACCGAGTCCTCTTTGAGGTCGGGTACGATATGATGATGATGATGATGATGATGATGATGCCTACAGAGGTGTATGTTTTTAAAAGTTTATATATATATATATATATGTATTATGCATTTCATGTCAGTAGCCCCTAGAGGCACGCAGATGTTCCAGGTTGTATCTCATCTATCTCTCTTTATATTATTGTTCTTGTTATGCTTTCCTGCCTTACATACTCGGTACTTTATTTGTACTGACGTCCCTTTTGCCTGGGGACGCTGCGTTTCATGCCCGCATGTCCCAATTGATATGTTGACATTCCTCCTAGTAGGCTATCGGCTCAGCGGAAGTGTTGGTGCACTCCACTTGCTCCGGAGTTGCCTATTTGGTCAGTATGCTTTGAATATGTATTGATTGATATGGCGGGTCCCAACCTTTATGATTTTATGTACTCTTAGAGGCTTGTAGACAGATGTCAAGTTTATGGATACTTGTACGGCCTTGTTGGTCTATGTGTTGAGTCTACACATGGTCATGTCGGCCTTATAGGCCCGTATGTCACATGTATAAGTTTGTATATCATGTTGGGTCGTCATATGTTGAGTATTCCCTTATGTTTTATTCTTGTTATCCCATGACGGGTTTCTGGCTCATTTACTCAGGATAGTATAATAAGAAAGATATGTTATGTTGGTACTCGGTTGAGTAATACACCGGGTGCCCGTCGCGGCCCTTCGGTTTGGGTCGTGACATGCCTCTCATTACATTACTTGCAATTTCCACTAGAGGCTCCACTCAAACACTGCATAGTCAGAGAACAAAAATTGCTAGCTTACATACAGAGTGGAGGAAGAGGAAAAATGAAAATCTAGTAGCAGAATATAGAAACAGCTATGAGCTATCTAAAATATTAACACTAATCATAATATATGAATTTAATTTGCAGTCAAAGCTGCTAAGACCTTTGAATGACCCAAAAATCCTACATATGAAAAAAGAAAACTTAATTTATCAAAAAACACAACAGATCATCCAGCCAACGTACCTAAAACCCAAGATCCATCAAAGAGCAAAACCCATCTTTTCCACACACCCAAAAAAAAAAAAAAATATTTCATGCTATGCAAAACTAAGTTAATAACTTCATACCCTATTGTCAATAAAACCAAATTCTTCAAACAAAACCTTCAAATTAGTCCTGTGAATCACCCTTTTTTCCTGATCCACTCTGTTCTCTCTCAGTCAACAATATCCCACTTTCCTCATCTTCTTGCTGAGACTTGTTCTCTACTTCATTTGCTTTCAATGCTTGCAATTTCTGATGATTATAATAAGCAACTCCCAAGAATGCTAATCCATACCCAATCAAGTTCACTGGAGTTACAGTATCCTTAATCACTGACCAAGAAAATGCAATAAGCAGCCAATCTTTAACCACCCCACCAATATTCATAGTCAAAGCTGAAGTCTTTCCCACTACCAAGAATACAGCCAAGTTCAATGCAAATGCACACAGTGAATTACTACCAAAAATCACAAAATCAAACTTGAAAGAATTACTTGCTCTCAAAATTGGAAGCTCCACAAATATCCAAGGAATTGACAAGAAAACCAAACAACTAGGAGCAACATAGTATAAAGTAGCTATAGGGTTAAAACTAATTCCCTTTGAATTCAACAAGATTTGAACCATAACCAACCTAGTTGCTTCAACCAAAACAGCTAGCAACTGAAGCAAAACACCCCAAGAATCATATTTTGCTTCACCATAAGCAGCAATAGCAACACCAACTGAAATAGCCAACATATTACACATAGTTGAATTCTTGAAAGTGTCTTTTTTGAACAAGATTCCTATGGTATAAACAGCAACTGGCATAAGCGCTTTAAGCATTTGGATGAATGAAACAGAGAGGTAAATATAAGCAGAATTTGAGAGCCATAAGGAAAGAGAGTAGAGTGCACCAATGGGGAGTACGCATGTAAAGTACACGTGGCGGGACAAGGTTACAGGTTCGACAAAGTTAAGGATACGTACGAGGAAGAAAGCTAGTGATGAACAAAAGGCCATGTGAATCATTGTAAGGGAAATAGGGAAAGGCCAGTTGTAGAGTTTTTTGTCAAGAATGTATTTGTTGTATACAATTACTGCGGAAGAGAGGACGATCCAGATTCCTAAGTAGGTGTAGGAAATAATTATCTTCTTCAATACTCCGCCGGAGAGGGTGGCGCCACCTTTGCCTGTCATGGTGGCGGTTGACGGCGGAGGAAGTGGTGGTGGAAAAGAGGAGGGTGATTGAGAGTTAACAGAGAGATTTGGGCTGTGTATAGAGTTTGAGAAGATGGGGGAAAAGTGGAGGAAGAACTTAGATTTTATGTAGAAGTCTTGTTTTGCTTTTCGAGTTCAATTCTAATTACAGTAAATGTTATTTAATAGAATTAGGATTTAGGATACTTAAAAACAATTACCAAGATAGGTATATGCCAGATTACATTATTACATTGAGTCTGTAAAAGTCTTTTATATTTTTAAAAAATTACACGTGTTTTTTGAACTAATACTTCGATATTTACTAGGAATTGGGGACCATACTATACCTTGTAGTTCTGAGTTTATTTCTTCTAGTAAAATTAATATTATACAGTAAAGTGATCTTTATCTCGGAAAGAAAAGGTAGGAATGACAGTTAAAAAGTACAACTCAAAGAGGAAAATCAGTTGATACCTTTTATTATAAACAAAAACGGGAGAAGAATATTGAAAAGGGGTTGGTCGAGATGGAATGAGTCCATTAAATAAATTTAATACAGTGATGACAATGAGAAAAAGTGAAGAATTTAGATTCATGTACAAGTCTTAGTCTAGGTGGTGAGGTGGATAATAGTGGTGTATGGTTTAATGGAAATTGGCAGAGTTATAGTTTTGATTGTTCCCCTGTTCTTGTGTGGGATTTTTTTTTTTTTTTTTTTTTTTTGGGATTTAAAGACGCATCTGGAATGAGAGTATAATCCTTAGGAGTAAACGTTAATGTATTTTGAGTTTAATGCTAGTTATGAGCAATGTAATCTGATATAATTTCATCATGGTATCGGAGTGAATCATCACTTCTTCCTACATCATGTAGGTACAGGTTTTTGACTTCCACTAAGTAGGAGTTTAATTTCCATTTAAAAGATAAGATATGATCTCGTAGCTCTAACCTTGACTTGTCAACTCATTGCCCAAATTGCTTTTGTGTTTTTTCGCTAGAATTATGTTTAAGTTTAATATGAGTGTTGTAAACAGCCTTTCTAATCTACTGTTTAATTATTTAATCCGTATATGCTTATACATCTTATCACTTATCACGAATGCTATCCATGGGAATAATTCATCATGCCAAATTGAGTACCTGGGTGTTCATAAAAATCCGAAAAAATTCGAATCAAACCAAAAACCAAACCAAACCCATCAAAAAACTCGATATTTTTTAGTTTGGCTTGGTTTTGGTTTTAAAATTTAAAAACCCATCAAATTTGATTTAATTTTAACTTTATTTAAAAAAAAAACGAATAAACCGAATATATGAGTAGTTTTTTTAAATTTATTAATACAGCTATATATATTTGTACTTTTATACATAATTTTAAATTTTTTATAGTAAATATTAATCATTTGGTAGTTTTCTTTTGTTAAATATAAGAATCTATTTCATATTAAAAATAATATATTTTTAATTGAGTCCAAAATTATTCATCACTATTTGATTCAATTATTATCAATGTATCTTGATAAATAATAAATTTCTCAAGTACAATTGTTAACGAAATATGTATTTAGTAGTATATGTCTTATATTTAAAAAAAACGACATAAACCGAATCAAGAAAAACCGACTTAATTGATTTGGTTCTAATATTTGAAAAACCGACTTAATTGGTTTGAATTTTTTAAGGAAAAAATTAATCCAAACCTAACCCCTACCTCCACTCCTAACCCCTGAAAGAATGTAACAAAATTCCCTATCGTATCACCACTAAATTTCAGCAATTGCACAGGATTATAACCGACTTCTAACAGGTCTTCACAACATGATACCAGCAGTGTAGAAACATGAGGAAAATAGCTCCAGAAACTCAAATTAACCAAATATTATGCATGTTGAAGTACCAGCTAACATTAATATGATTCAGCAACTAAGCATATAATCAATTCATTGGGAATAAGTTATGACGCTTAAAAAAAATAAAAACAGAAACATTGTAGTGCCCCTCTTTAACTGACGAGAAAAGAGTAGTTCAACAAGGGTACAGCAGCTCAGCAGTGCAAGAGCATAGAGTAGGAGGCCACCAATTCTTCAAATTAACAATAGCAAAACACCTGTCAGTTCCCCCCATCTTTTAGCCGAAATGACTTGATATTGCTGGAAGCTCTCGAGGTCACTAAGATGGCACTGCATACACCAAAAAAGTACATAAACACCAAGAAAACTTAAAGGAAGCAATAAATCAAACACCAAGAGAAGAAGGGCATACTGTATGTAGATGTATCAATCTGTTCAGGAAGCTCTTTTATGTCTACTTCAAACCTTTCTTGAACCTACAATGGTGAAGCAAAAGCAACTTAGAATCATATGGACAAAAAGATATCATAACAAGATAAAATATTCAACAGTCTCCAAACCTGATTTAGAACATCAGAATCTGATGCAGATGACACAAATGTGATGGCAAGGCCTTTAGTTCCAAACCTACCAGCTCGACCCACCTATCAATGTTTTCAAACATAAAAGAATTAACATTTAACAATACAAGCACAAGTAGATGTCAAAAGTTGAAAGTACTACTCCAAAGAAAGTAGGACCTACTCTGTGAAGATAAGTGTCTGCAGAATCTGGCATGTCATAGTTAATAACAATGTTGACCCTTTCGATGTCAATGCCCCTACCAACCAGATCAGTTGCGACAAGAATTCTCTTGTGACCCTCCTTGAAACCCTTGTAGCGAGTCAATCTATCCATCCAAACGCAGAAATGTCAAAGAATAGCAGTCACAATTACAAGAGTTCAACAAAACATCAAGAATAGCATTTATAAATTTCACACCCTTCTTATTCCAAACAACTGACATGCAATAAAGTCGTCAGGAAATTAGAAGGAAGATGTCTGCAAGCTTTAACTATGTCAGACTGAAGAAGTCAAAATAGCAGATACAACAAAAAACATCCTATCTCATCGTCTAAACCATAAAAAGATGTCAGAAAGAGATTCTAACTGATTATCTGGCTATCGTTACCCCCTTTCTTGGGTGACAAGTTGCTACCACTACTTTATTTTTACGTTTTTACAAGTAGCGCAATATTTAATAAATGATAAACTTGCAGCAAGCTAGTGCTAAAAGACTCTACCACTACTTTATTGCACTATGCGCAAATTTATAAAACAAAAAATGTATACTGTTAATAAAATATTAAAAAAAAATGTATACTGTTCCATATTTAACGTTTAACTAGAATAAACAAGTACAAAAGAAGAAGAGCATTTCAACAGCAGTAACAGACCTTTCTTCCTGCGTCATGCCAGAGTGAATGCAGATAGATGGAAAATTACACTCCACTAGTAATTTATCCAGCTGTGCTGCCCGATTTACACTCTTGACAAATATAACAACTTGGTTGAAGTCCAAGGCGTCCAGCAGATCATTTAGTTTCCGGTTTTTTTCGGTTTCGCTCAATTTAATGTAGTGCTGTTATCGAATAGAAACAAGATAAGAAAGTTAACTCAGACGTAAAGAAATTCATGGCATCATATGCATGCACCCAAGATGTACCTGTACAAGTCCATGAAGGGTCAACTTGGCCTCATCGTCAACATAAATTTCCATAGGCTGAAAGGAACAAATGTCATAGTAAATCATGTTAGGAGCTTCGTGAAGCTAATGACATCCAGAATGAAACGAATGATGGATGAAGATGAATTGGAAGTCCATCTGTGCATTTTCTCCTTGGAGATGTAAAATCAGAACAACTATGTCTCATTGTTGCTCAATATGTTTCCACCTGCACCAACCAAAATATTTCCCGCAACAGTGCAAGCACCGATTCCACCCAGATTATCCCATTCTACTCAATACGTTCCCCCAACACTCCAGGCTTTTTTAAAATTATCTAGGAACTTCTGATACAAGCACAATTGGAAGAAAACAAAGGAACTACAAGCTCAGTGCAACCCATTTTCTTTGTACTCAATACCTTCCCCCAACACTCCAGGCTTTTTTAAAAATTATCTAGGAGCTTCTGATACAAGCACATTGGAAGAAGACAAAGGAACTACAAGCTTAGTGCAACCCATTTTCTTTGTACACGTCCCCTCTGGCTTTGACCAAATAAATTCACTACCAAGTGCCTGGAGAAATCTGAAATTATGGAAAACAGAAAACTTAGAAATTCAAGTAGAGCTGGCAGAGGACATTACATCTTGCATAAATTTTTTGCAAACTGGGCGGATCTCCTTGCTGAGTGTTGCTGAAAACATCATTACTTGCTTGTCATGGGGAGTCATCTTGAAAATTTCCTGCACATCTCTCCTCATGTCTGCAAACAAAGTACATGTATCGTATCAATACAAAAAGAGAATATCGTAGAAATGGGCAACTAGATTCATGAAAGCAGAATAGTAAGCCAAGACATACCAAGTGACTCAAGCATCTTATCGCATTCATCCAGAACAAAATGCCTCACATTCCTTAGAGATAGGTCCTTATCTCTAGCCAATGAAAGTACCCTCCCAGGAGTTCCAACAACAATGTGAGGGCATTCATTCTTCAGAAGCTCCTTATGAAGTTTGATGTTTACACCACCATAGAAAACAGCAACCTTGATATCGGGCAAATATGTGCTGAACCTTTCGAATTCATGACAGATCTGCAGACAGCCAAAGAGTCCCACACAAAAGAGGGTTACTTAAATAAATGGAAATAAATGAAAGTTGACTTTGAAACAGAACTGTAGATTTCATTACATACCTGATAAGCTAATTCCCTTGTATGACATAGAACCAAGGCAGCAACCTGACCAGCAACAGGTTCAATCTGTTGCAGAGTCGAAAGAACAAAAACAGCCGTTTTGCCCATTCCAGATTTGGCTTGACAAATAACATCCATACCCAGAATAGCTTGTGGAATACACTCATGTTGCACTGATGAAGAGAACCAAATAGAGTGGAGCCAAGAAGGCCTCAGTTTCAGTTTAAAAAAGTTTACCACTGTACACTTCTCCAAAATAGTAGTGATAGTAATAATTTACCTGAAAATAGATAGAGAAATAGATTGTCAAGAACCGCCCATTAAGCAAACAGGGTGAGGTTTTGCCCAAAACAATGAATGAATAATCAAAGAGAGAAAAAGGGAGCTTGAACCAGCATACATTGCAAAAAAATAAAAAAAATATTACCCTAAAAGAATCGCCTTGACCACATTTCAGAACACTAAAGTACAATTTGTTTCACATCCAGATGCTATATATAACACCATGAGCTTATGATTACAAAACTCAAATGAAGGCAAACCGGATAATAAATTCAAATTATTGGAGAAGATGGACTTTTTCAAGGATTCAATCAATCAAACAACAGAAACAAATTCTGACTGGCAATATGAATCCGAAAACTTATTCCTTATTACACCAATATCATAAATACACAGCAGGACACTGGGAAGGGCTAGAAGGAGATATGGGAG
The DNA here is from genome assembly GCA_026770625.1 of Nicotiana glauca. Lineage (NCBI taxonomy): Eukaryota > Viridiplantae > Streptophyta > Magnoliopsida > Solanales > Solanaceae > Nicotiana > Nicotiana glauca. Next base: position 122,672 of record MU786242.1, read on the forward strand.
ACTATTCCTGCTTGTGTCAGGAGGGTGATTTAGAATGAGAGGAGCCAAAGATGTTTTGAAAACAAACATGAAAACATTTATACTTTGAAATACAGATGTATACCTTTTAGGGTTTTTGGGACTAGAAAATCTTAAAACAGTTGATATGATGATAGACTTTCTCTGTTTCATGTTTAATTACAGAGTGAAGAAACCAGACTGCAGAGATCAAAATGGATTCGAAGGGTTGCCAAGCTTGGCCAATGAAAATGTAACTCGTTAAACTTGGACGTGTTGGGATAGGGATATATTCACTGATGGGCCACAATTCAGACAAAACCCAAATTTGGACGCAAAATACAGAAATATCTTTTTGGTTAGTTCTTTATGAATATCTCCCTTTACACTCCTTAAAAAGAAAACTTCTTTGGCTTGGCTTGGTTGGTTTATGTCACTACATATATTTTCACACTTACTCTAGAAAATTATTCTCTTTCAATTTTGCTCACCAACTTCCTCTCTCTTTAAAGAAACATATTTCTACCTGATGCCTCCTTAATGAAGCTTCTTACTTCATCAAAAAAAAGATAGAAAAACTTTTTTCGATGGGTACATATCTTTCTATAACTTCACACTCTCTTCTCTAAAAACAGCACAAGTTTTTTAGGATCCCCAGAGCTTAGTTCAAGTGGCAAAGGTTGAAGGACTAGTGACTTAGGTCACAGGTTTGAGCCCTGTGCCATACAAACTAAGCCTGATATTTAAGTGGAGAATAGTATTAGGGACAGGCCCATTATCCCCGAGTTCCAAAGGCTGCAGTTTGTTCTTGGGGAAGGTCCTAGGACATCAAAATAAAAAATTAAGTTTGTTCTGGATTTTTAGGTGTAATTTACTCTCTATTTAATTTCACCAAGTTTCCCTTTATTAGATATGTATTTTCTTCTCTACCCTATAAAGAATAGAGCTTTTTCCGTTTGCTAATTACACAAATTATCAGAAAAACAAAACAAACTAATAGTTGGTTCTTGGGGAAGGTCCTAGGACATCAAAATAAAAAATTTAAGTTTGTTCTGGATTTTTAGGTGTAATCTACTCTCTATTCAATTTCACCCAGTTTCCCTTTATTAAGCCATTTTTTGATCGAATTGGATATGTATTTTCTTCTCTACACTATAAAGAATAGAGCTTTTTCCGTTTGCTAATTACACAAATTATCAGAAAAACAAAACAAACTAAAAGTCTGACTTGGGGTGGCTTGTGCTATAACTGGTTGTTTAGCCCAAATTGACCCACCCATCATGACCTACGCAATTTGTAAGCTGGATCATGAAATATTTTATCAATTCGTACTGAAACACAGCAAATAAAGTTCAATACTTCCATTTGACACCCCTAAAACAGCATAATAAAATGAAGATTGCCTTCAGACAGCTCAAAAATCTTTATTAAATGTTTAAACATCATTCATTAAACAAGATGATGGCAAACATAACACCCGATAGAACAACAAATTTTATATTTCTTACTGGTAATTAAAATATCCCAAAAAAAAAAAAAAAAATACAACACCCCATAAAACAGCAAATTGCAGAATCAAATGCAGAGATAGGAGATGACTTGCCTTCAGAGGGATGCTCAAACCCTGAATCCACAATAGCCCTCAGTAGCTCTGGCTTTAAAAGAAAGTCTCTGAATCCGGAGCTGTGAATTCCAACATAACCCCTATATTGACAAAGCATGACAAAAACATTTCAGACTTAATGCGAGAATAAAAAATCTCAGGTGTAAGATGAGGAGTATTAACCAGACATCGTCGCAAACTAAATCATTTATCAAAAAACATGCAGACATATTTAAAAAATTCTCACTTCTCAATATATAGACATGGCTACATAAGAGAGGGTACCCGTCTTCCAAACTCAAACTATATTAAAAAAAAAAAAATACATATTTATATCTCACTTACGAACTTTAAAGCGCACAGAGAAAAAAATAAAAATTCTCACTTTCAATCCATAATAGAGATGGACCACAACAATTGAATTGATTATCTCATGCATACGGGTACAGGATTACATAGTAAAAATATGAAAAAGAACTCCACAAAGAGGCATGGGCTGAGGCGCACAACTTACTTTACACACACACATAGTTAGTTCACATGTTCAAACAGACATAAGAAAAAAGTGACGGAACATAGAGAATGAAGTATAAAGCTCACTTCTTGGCGGATTCACCGTTAACTTTTCCGTTGACGGAATCGGGGGCCTTCTCATCATCTTCTTCGTAGTCAAGAAGCTCTTCCTCGTAAGCATCGTTCTCCTTGTTCTCTCCCATTTTTGCTACTTAACTCTACATGTACGTAAATCACAGATCTTTAAAAACAAATTATTTCAAAATCTAACAAAACTACTCAGTAAATCAATAACAGTGAATTTCCAAACTATATTGCACAAAACGGAGAAAATAAGATAAAACTTTCACAGGGAACTGCTTACCAGCTGGAGCCTATCGGAAAAGCTGAGTTCTTGCGGCGAAATAGGGTTAGGGTTTGTAGCGTCTGCAGAGAAAAATGTTAGAGCAAAACGAGTGTGAGAGAGGGTTTGAATTAGAGGGGACGGGTTAATAACGAGGGCATACTGGCTATTTTTACCATTTTGTCCTTGTGTAAGTCGGTAGTGTGTTTTTGGCCAAAAAGAATCCCTCAACAATCCACCAAATTTATATCCTGTTTGGACAAGCCTTTTTTTGGCCAAATTTTTTTTTTTTTTGGTCAAAAACACTTTTGGCTAAAAATTGAAGTGTTTGGCCAAATTTTTTGGAAGAAAAAAAGTATTTTTGCGGATAAGTAGAAGCAGTTTTGGAGAAGCAGAAAAAAATAGCTTTTCTCAAAAAGCACTTGTTTGAGAAGTATTTTTGAGAAAAATACACTTAGAAGCAATTTTTTAAAGTTTGGTCAAACACTAATTGCTGCTCAGAAGTATTTTTCAGACTAATTAACCAAACACAAATTACTTCTCACCAAAATTACTTTTGAAAAAAAATACTTCTCAAAATAAAATAATTTTTGCAGGTTGGCCAAACGGGCCATTAAACAATATCCTTGTGCTACAAAATGAACAAAAAAACATCCCTAAACTTATTCTAAAGATGGTAAGAATCGCCCTTCCGTTATTCTTTGTTAAGATACTAACAGCGCTCACATGACTTCACCACACTATATTCCCTCTCCGATTGTCTTGAACCTCGAGCGAAAAACATAGCTAGGACTTCAGCGTTTGCTTGAAAATCTCAATTGCGGATAAACAATTAAATACGCCAAGGAAGTTGGCTGCCAATCTAAAATAGAGAAAGAGATGAAGATCTTAGCAAAATTAAAGAAAAGTAAGAATTGTAAAACATAAATTATATTGCTATTCTCGTAATTGAATACTATATAGATATGGGATATTTTATCCCGATGAAGTATCAATTGTCTTCATTTAACAAGTAGACCATGGGTAAGGAATCTGCATCATGCTAAGATTTATTCCTGTTATAATCATGCTTTTAGCTTAAGCTTGAATATTGAACAAATTAAACTTGGTAGTTGCAGATTGAAAAGAAATAATGATAACTAGCATTTTATAAATTAGATGATAGTAAACTTTTGATTTAACTATTTCATACTTACAAGTTAAGATTGATGGATGCACTTCTTAGAAGAACTCAAATTTCAGAAAATTAAAGGTGGAATTACTGCTTTCACGGGGAGACTGAGTGATCCCACGTTGTTGGAAGCTACCTATTTGTTTGATCATTAATGAATAGAAAACTGTCGGAGAAGCAGCAGTCCATTCTTATTAGTTCCACCACTTTGATAAAATTAAAGCAGTAAAACTTGCAAAGTCTAAAACACAAAATTTTATGGAGCTTAAAAGTCTTCTTACAAATGATATTACTGATAGTTTAAATAGAACAAAGTCTCAATAACTTCTACCTAAGTGAATAAACATGGGGATAATGGAAACACAAATAAACTAAGTGGATATCTACAACTAACTCCGCCCTCTTAAATAGAAATAACTACTTCCTTAATATGAGGCTACTTAGGCCTCACTTGTTTTTTTTAAGATTAAGACGTTTGAATCTGAATACACATCTGAATATCAAGATGTGTATTAAGATTAAAACAAGTGAATCTGAATACTGTCACACCTCTTTTTTACATGGCTTTTACTACACCCCGTGAAGGATATAATAAAAAAGAAAAGAGTTTTTCCA
>MU786244.1:0-13471 GCA_026770625.1 Nicotiana glauca
TCATATATATCATCAAAACAACATAAAAATGTGATTATTTAAGGCGTGATTATAGTCAAATTCATCTATTATCAAAATCATCCATCATGTCTCCTTTGCCCGCGATTCTCGCCCCTTTGCCCTTTCGCCTTTAAAATTTGAAATACCCAAAAGCTTAACCCTAGAATCAAAGAAGAAATATCAAATCGTCTGGTTTCTGTTGTGTTCTATCAAATCCAAATGCAGAAGGTCATCCGCTTTGTCCCTAGGCTGTGAGATCAATGATTCCCTTTCTGTTTTCACTAATTAAATTCAAAACCCTTTAACTCTGAAAACCCTAGCTTGAAGATGTAACTTCCAATTGCCTAAATCCTCTCCTGCTCCGTCAAATCGGAGCATGCATGAAGTTTTTCAGATGGTTCAACATGAGGATTCTATACCCAGGGGTCAAGCGCAGAGACCTCTGGGTTTTAAGTTTAACCGATGGTCCTCTTCCTTCAACAATCAATCTCCCTTATCAGGTGAAACTCTTCGCTGTTTTTCCCTTTATTCTCTTTCAATTTCACTCAATCATGCTCACATCATCAGGTAATTGTCACCTTCCGCTATCTGATTTGAATTCTTTAAAACAATATAGCCTTAAATGGCACTATAAATAGGGCTTTAGTGTTCTCACCTAACACAACGAATCAGCCAGCTAACACCGAAGAGAAACACACACAAACACTAAGAAGTTTAAGATTACAAGCCTTAGGTTTTCTTACTGCTTCTTTTCTTTTGCTAACTACTATCTAAACTTGAGGTTTCTGGGGTCTTAAGTAACTGAAAAGAGCTCTCGTTTGGTCTGTTGCTCTAAAAAATGTCAGCACATCTCTCATTCTTTTCTTTAGTTCGTCTCTTATGAATGACGCAAATATACTAGATATATCCTGAGTATTACAGTTGTTTTATGGCGCTTAACATGTTATTGCTTATGTTCTCTCAGCTTAATATTTGTTTGTGATTAGTTGTCTTGCTTTGAGTCTTTAATCAATGGCTGGTTAAACTATTAATTAATTCTTGCTGATATCTGTTCTTGAGTTTCCAATAGTCCACGTGTTTATTTAGTATATATTCATGTTCACATAAACCTCATAGATTTTATTGGTCTGTAGTAACCTTTATCATTATCTTTTGCATCTCTGTAGTTTTTTTCTGAGTTTTTGAAGTTGAACTTATTATCCGATAACCATGATTGAATGAATATGGAGGTGATAAGTTTATATCCTCTATCCTTTAACATACAATTCTATATGAGGTGAGAAATCTCATGATTATCTAATTAATCGGCCTCTTCTTGATATGTGCGAGGATTTCCGCCGTGATCCTCGTCTGATTGCGGATATTTCAGCTTTTCGTTATTTGGCTCGATAAGCTTCCCTTGATCTCGCTCGATCTCTATCTTACTCAGTCTTGATCCTGGCCGATCTCGATCTTGATCGGTTTCTGGGTTACAAGCTCGGCGATCTAACTTTGCGCCATGGTTCGTATAATACGAGGTTGAACCTTGGCCTATCATGTTCCAGTCTCGATTAGTCATACAAAGGGCAAGTCCGATTTTGACCGTATACATATATATATTAATTATAGCCAAAGACAGATCTTGGATTTAAATCTTATGGGTTCAACTTTTAAAAGTTTGGCATTGGACCCATTAGATTTTTAAAGTTAGGTTATGGGTCCATATCTACTGTTTTGTAATTTTAATAAATTTTTACACATAAACTTTTACTCATCGTCAAATATTATGGGTTCAGTTGAACCCGGTGATACTACACTACATCCACCACTAATTATAGCATGTATATATAATGTATAAGGATGTATTTCCAATATATAATAGTATACAAAAATGTACATACATTGTTATACATCATGTTATATGAATCTGAAAGATGGAGAATTCAAAATGAAGAAGAATTTGTGGTGGCTCGGTGAAGAAGGTAAAAAACAACACAGAAAGATGTTTGTCTTGTTAAAATTTAATATAAACATATGTTGGTTAGTTCAAGCGTAAATATTTATAGGGCTACGCAGTTATAAATCACAAAATTGCACTAGTTATCTCCCAAAGAGACAGGTCTTTAAATAATGTCCTCGGTTTTAACTTTGTTACAAAAATAGTCTTCTTCTTCACCAAGAACATCATAATTCTTTAATATTGGAAGCTTTAAATTCTCGTTTGGGTAGAAACTAAAAGTTACTAATCGATTATTGTTAAAATTGTTTAAAGGCAGAATACCGAGACGGCTACCTAAACTTGGCTCACTCTTTCAATTTGCTACTTCAATTTGACCTTGTACCTATTGGCTACCTATCTTTATTAACTTATGTGTCTATTAAATACTGCTCATTTACCTGGAACACAAATCACAATGCGTGTAAGAAAACGCTTCCAACATGTAAGGTTATCCCAATTAAGAACAGCCACGTATTATTGTTTTACACATCAAATCCACCACAAATTCTTGATCATTCTTGTCATGACCCCAGCTCGCCCTGCGTGAACTGTCATGATGGCACCTAGTCTTTACGGCCAGGTAAGCCTAAAAAATTACAGAAAAAGAAACAACAGAATAAAACTAGCCAAAACTGCAGAAATAACAAAATGAAGCAATTAAGATGCCGCTCGGCATATACAATACAATTCTCAAACTGAAACTACACTTCCCAAAACCTGGAATCTCATGAAATCATAAGTTGTTGAATAACTACAATTGTCTAACTTCACAATGTCTAAACAAAAGTAAATACATAAGGGCTAATATTATAAAAGAATGAAAAGGGACTCCTCGGTCTGCGGACGTGGCAGATATACTTCGAAGTCTCTGGAAAATCACCTTGCCTCAAGGATAGTAGGGCTGGGTCGAAGTACCTAGATCTACACATGAAAAAACATGCGCAGAAAGGGCATGAGTACAACACAACGGTACTCAGTAAGTGCCAAGCCTAACCTCGATCGAGTAGTGACGAGGAAGGTCAGAGCCCTAATGATTATAGCTGAAAAATGAGGTAAGACAATATAGAATACAATAATATAATTAAATGCTAATAGTATGAAGTAACATAGGATAATAAGAATAACAACAACTATAACAGAGACAAAAGTAATCACGAAAAGAAAATAGCTCAACATAGAGATAACAACCGAGGGTCTCCTAGGATACTGTCATGTAGTCCCAAATATAAAAATTTAGTGGATCTTTCGGGATACTGTCCCGTAGTCCAACTCATAATGTGCGGGAATCTACAGGAACCCCGATCTGTAGTCCTAAATGTAAATACCTGGTACATGGGGAATCTACCAGGTGCAGTTCCGTAGTTCCAATATAAAAAGTGCAGGGGGATCTGCCGAAATACAAATCCATAGTCCAAAAGTAAATAGGTGGGGGGATCTCCCGGGATACCGTCCCGTAGTCCCAAAGTAAACACACAGCAGCAACACGAAGAATACTCAATTCAATTCAAATTTCATACCAAGGTTAAACTAAGATTTCTAGTCTAGCATACTGCACATAATCCAAATAAGGCAGTTTGAGCAAGTAAAGAAATTAAGTCAATTAGACATGCTTCCTTAAGCTAACAGCAGGTCTAAATTGCAAGTAGTATAAACAGGAACGAAAACACAGTTATAGTTACTTAATGAAAACAAGATTTTCAACAATTAGCACGAGTACGCACTCATCACCTCACATACAAGGCATTTCAAATATCAACAATACCAAATCCTAAGGGGAGTTCCCCCACACAAGGTTAGGCAAGCCACTTACCTCGAAACGGCTCAAAATCAATCTGAAGCCACACTCTTGCCACAAGTACTCAACTCGAAATAGCCTAAATATATTCAAATCAATTGCATAATGTAAATAAAACTTCAAGTAACTGATTCCACTAATTAATTCTAAGCTAATACGTAAAATTAGGAAAATGATAAAAATGCCCCCACACCCACATCTTGGTATCGAGTAAAATTTATAAATTCAGAATCCTCACTTTCTCACGAGTTCAGTCATGCAAAAAGTACCAAAATCGGAACTCAAATGATTCGTCAAATCAACACTCAAAACTCTCCAATTAACCAAGCCCTAACTCCCAATTTACCATTGATTTTCCTTCAAATTTCATGCTTAAAATGATGAAAATCACCATTGTCGACGCCCCATTTTTCTTTTAAAGCGAAATCGGGTTCACGACATTTAGGAGGATAACTCGTTCCCTTTTAGATTTGGATTTTTGGAATTGAAGAGTCGCCACCTAATGAATAAAGTGCATTAGCACACTAGAAGGGATTTGAGTTAGAGGAACCAGAGTTTGGGTAAGGGCTAGAAATTATCTCGAGGGAAAGGTATTAGGCACCCCTCAAGATCCACTAGTGTGGTTCCCTTCCATGTTATATTGTAACTTCACACAATCAAATAAACAATTAAGGGTTCGAATAACATTGAAAATAAGTTGGAAAACTTTTTGAAGGTAAGTAGTGAGGGCATGTCACGACCCAAGTTCGCCCTCCGTGAACATGTCATGACGGCACCTAGTCCATACGACTAGGTAAGCCTAACAATGCGGAATATAAACCAAATTGCGGAAGAAATAATTAAAGTTGAACTAGTAAAATAAATCAGTATTTAAGGTGCCGCCTGGCACATACAATAACAACTCTCGAAACTAACAAAAATTCCCAAAACCCGGAGTCTTACAAATCACAAGCTAAGGGATACATAAGAGGCTCTGACTCAAGAATATCTATACAAAGGAGAAATACTGAAAGAGCTATACTTATTATAGAAAGCTGGAAAGGGACTCCTCGGTCTGCGGACGTAGCAGATATACCTCGAAGTCTCTACCGATATGCCTCCTTCCAAGGCTGACAAAACTGAATGGGGGTACTTGTATCTGCACAACAAAAATGTGCAGAAGAGTAGCATGATCACACCACGGCGGTACTCAATAAGTATCAAGACTAACCTCGGTGGAGTAGTGACGAGGAACAGTCAAGACACCTACCGATCAATAAATAGTATAATCATAGAAATAATGGGAACGATTTATAAATATGTAAAGACTTCATGAATGAGTAAAATGCTACAACTCACAATAAAGTAAAAGGGCAACAAGTAACAACAAGAATATAATAAATGACGATACGAAATGACGACAGAATCATAATCCAAATCCTAAGGTCACAACACAGCAAGGGGAAGACAAGTCACATAAAACAACATCGAAATAATGAATCAAACCAAAAATCAAGCTTATTAACTTACAAATCTTCAATTATCGAACATCATATCGAAACCTATCAATTCAACTCGGTATTATGCCAAATTTTGCAGACAAGTCCAAAATGATATAACGGAGCTGCCCCAATTTTTGAAATCGCATTCTGACCCCGATATCACAAAAGTCAACTATGGGTCAAACTTCTTCATTTCTTCACTTTTCCAATTTTCGCCAAAATGCCTCAATTAACTCTACGGACCTCCAAATTTGAATCCGGACTTGCGCCTAACTCCAAAATTACCATACAAAGCTATTGAGATCATCCACGACCCATTCCTGGGTCGTTTACCCAAAAGTCTAATTCCGGTCAACTTTTTGTGAGCACGTAATTTTTGCCCTGTGCGAATTACTCCAAAAGAAATCCAAAATAAAATAATTTTTGATAGTTTGTAATTATTCTGAATTTTGTTGTTGTTATTTGCATTTGTGTGTGCATTCTTATTTGTGTTAAATTAATAAAAATACAAAAATATGTCTTATTCACATTTTTAGATTTAATTGTACAATTAGGAGTAATTAAGTTTGGCTGACAAAAATAAAATAATGTGATTTACATTTTTGTATTTAATTATGTGATTTTATTTCTTTGTATATAACTTTGTGAGTTAATTATTATTAAGGGTTAATTAGTATTGTTTTAAGTTAATCTTGGTTTTATAATTTATTTTTAGAATTTGTTGTAATTGGGAATTAAAAAGAAGTTAAAAAAAAAGAAAAAGAAAAGAAAGGAAATGAAAATCCAAGAATAAATCGGAATTGGGCTAGTCTTTAAAACAAAACCCAGGCACAAAATAACCCCTGACCCGCCTATACCCGGTCCAACCCAATAACCGACCCAGCCCCTAAACCAAAACGACACTGTTTTTACCCAGTTTGGTCTGGACCGTTGGTTCTCCTTGATCCAACGGTCCACGTTAAATCCTAGATTTAATATACCTAAATTCCACTACCCAGCCCCCCCAAGCCAAACCCCCTCACCCATTTCGTCTCCCAAGCCCTCAAAGAACCAGAGACATCTCCCCCTTCCCCCACCGTGCTCCGCCCACAGGAAATCGCCTCAAGGCGGTTTCGGTGGTCCAAACAACCCTATCTTTACACCCTAGAACCCCCTTTGCCTCCCCGTTCCAACCATGTTAACAATTTCCCTCGAATCCCAACCGATATCTTCAAATATTAGATCGAAAAAATCGACCCAAACCCTAGGTCGTCTGTTTAACACCAAACTAACACCACCCCCTTACCTCAACCCTCTCGTCTCCATGCCACCCTCAGTTCCCGTCGAATCAAGCCCAGGGAACTCGAATATCCATCTGACATGAAGAACCCTAACGCTGCCCTAAAAACACCTGGTGGCGGCGCCATCACCAACCTTTCCCAAATTAACACCTTTTAATCACCAGGCCACCCTCGTCCCATGACCCATATTAGTTTAGCTCGAATCTTGGCGAAGCTCGTCGAATTTCAGTTTGACTAAATGATACCTACGGAGTCGAGCCTGGAGTTAGGCCAATATAGGAAGATTGAGGTCGACGTCGACCTTAGTCGTGTGTTCTCAAGTCGAGAACACTCGATTAAGGCCCATGTCGATTTCAAATTCAAATCGACGCTTCGATCAGAACCAGTGGCAGGGATTGGGACCTTAGAAGTTACGGGTAAGTTCATTGTCTGTTCATATTTTGTTTTGTAATTCTTAGTCGTATTAACTAATTTAAGTCTGTTTTTGTATATTAATAGCTAGCATTTTATTTTTCTGCTTTTAATTATGTCTTAATAGGCAACGAGTCGAATTGATTCATCTAAAATATCAGTTTAATTATAGATTCTATTTAATTGTTTGATTTTTGTTCAGTTAATGCTCCTTTCTCCAATTTGGGTTAGTTGTTGGTTTGGTTTTACTTTGTCGATTAATCCTTTCAGTTTGATCGTGTTCTCATGATTTTCTTTAGTTTAATCATTGTTTTAATTCAGTATTAACTAGTTCGTTAGATTGAGTTTCTCGCAATGTGGTTAATCTAATGTGATTAAAGCCTGAACTGAGTATGTATGATTGTTAGGATTTCCATTAGTGTTGAGTGAATTGGTTGACCGCTGTATCAGCTACTGCTAGGTAATCTGGTAAAAAATCTAAAGTGGAGTTAGTTTTTATAGTCGGATCTTGAAAGCTCTGTTTTTGCTTTCGTGAATGGTTTTGAGATTGAGAAAGCAATCTGATTAATTTCTCAACGCTTTGTAAACCAGCGGCAGCTTCTTGCATGGCGTTTTCTTTCATTTTTGATGTGTAAGTATTGTTGTTTCTATAGTCAGTAGTCATTAAATCTATAGCCATATATACAATGCCATCAAACAGAGAGATGAAAAGAAAGGGAAAACCCCAGTTTGGTATTGTTAGTATTGTTTGAAATTTGTTTGTACAGACTTATGTACCTCAGTATCAGAGCTATTGCATTAGTCTTTGAGTTTTCCATCAACTGTTTAATCTCTTTCTGCAATATGAATCGCATTTTTTGTTTGATATGTTAAAGAATCCAACCGGTTAATTTGTTATTACAAAATAATAGTCGTAGCTACTGTTTTTATCTGAATATTGATGTTGTAGAGATTGTGACTACAGAAAATGATTAAAATAGTCAGCATGGCCTTAGGAATAACAGGGGACTTTAGTAGTTTTAGGGGTTAATTTAAAATTTGAATCTTTAATGATTAAGGGGGACCACTAGGTAATGAGTAAAGTACTAATGGATTAGTCAAAAGGGAGACAAATCTAAGTGGGATTTAATAAGTCAATAGACAACTAGTAGTGGAGACAACATTTATGATTTTAAGGCTTAAAACAAGTTAGTTAATGGTCCACTAGTTGTCTAAAATCAGGAAAAAGAAGATTGTGAGAAGATATAAGAGGCGGATTTTTGAGAGAGAAGGGAGAGGTCTTTGATCATATTTTTCAAAGTTTTTTCCAGCCATCAAATTCCCTCCCAAGATCTGATCCAATTTTCAAATTTCAAGTTTAAATTCTGTTTAGTTTTATGTAGAAAAAACAAACAAAAAAAAACAGCAGAGATTTCCAAAAATCCAAAACAAAACAAAACAAAATGCAGTAAAACTCTCAAACAGTACTGTTTCATTGGTCATTCTAGTTCATTTTCAAGTTTGGTTGATTGATTTCAAGTTTTTGGTTGAATACTTGGTAGTTAAGGATTGGTAATTGATTGGTTGTGAATTTGAATCCATTTATGGCGGGTTATGAACAATTTTTGGTCACCTTGCACTGATTTGATTGAGTCTAGTGTGTGTTGATTTAATTGAGGGTGTTACGAGTGCATTTTGGCTCAACTTGCTGATTAAATTTCGAGTTTTTAAACAATTCTTGAACTGTTGGGTTTATTCCTGGGGGCTGTTGGTTATTCTGTATTGCTGAAGTAATTCCTGAGTCGTTGCTGATCATTACTGCTTCACTGACCTCCTTTTCTTTGAACTTCAAATCCAGGTACACAGTTGTAACCTTGGCAATTGTAAGCTGAAATTGTGCAGTATGAGTATATGGAGATGTTGAAACATGCATTATGATTAGGGCTATCAAATTTGGCCCAAGCCCAAATGACCCGCCCAACCCGCCCAAGGTTGGGTTGGATATTGACCCGCCCATTTACTGAACTTAGCCCATCTTGGCCCAACCCATCTCAACCCATTTAAAGTTGGGCTCATTTTTAGCCCAAATTGATCCATGAGTAAGTTTGTCAAAATATCTTAGAAATAATTTTATTTTTTGTTTAATATTTTAAATATGACCATAACAAAAGTAAAAAAACCTTATTTAATAATTATACAATTTATAAGAAAATAACAAATATTAATTAGAGTTTAACAAGAGTTGGGCGGGTTGGGTTATGACCCGAATTTTAACCCATTTTGACCCAACCCATCTTAGCCCAAGTAACTTTTGGGCGGGTCATTTGACCCGCCCAATTATTGACTCAACCCATTTTGACCCGCCCAAAGTTGACCCAACCCGCCCATTTGACACCCCTAATTATGATTGATTCTTCTGCCTGATTCATATAGTTCAACACTTAAATCATTGTTGTATGTATACTTTTGTTTGGTTTTGTATAATTAGACTCTATGACTGTTAATTTCAGATTCATGCTTTGAATTGAAGGTCAAATTTAGTTTTAGTAGTTCTAAAACAGGATTAAGTGGCTGCCGAATTTTAATGGGTCCTTAAATAAATCGCAAATGAGTTATGTCAAGTTCAATAGCTTATTGAAATATGTTAAGTAAATCATGTTGGTTCTTTCACGTTAATGGTTAACGGTAGATTTTAAACATTGGTTTGTTTTCCAGTAATTGTAAAAAAAACAGTTCAAGTAGTACGTGTTTCCTATAACCTAATTCCGTAATCCAGTTAGTTTAAAACACTAAAATAGTTTAATGGTAGTAGTTTAAATAATGAGCTATGTTGATCTAAGCCTTTAACAAGTTTGTGCTCCTAGTTTGTTTTTTAATAGTTTGATTATTGTTTGTTTTTGTTATGAACTGGTTAAATACATTTCAAAGTAATTTTGCAATAAGTGCAATCAATTGGCTTCAAAGGACAGGGCTGTCGAGCCCAGTCCTATAAGATATTTGGCTTTAGTTGGAAAATTTCTTGGTCTACCCAGCCCAGGGAATCGATCCCATGACCTGAAGTCTGACCGTTGGCTGGTTCATTGGGCCAGCGATGTGGGCTTAATTCAAATAGATCAATTCAAGGTTTGGGCAATAACATAAGTATGGGGTTTGAGTTAGGTAGCGGGTTCAAATTAAAAGGTTCTTCCTTTTGTTTGGGCCCGGACTTGAACTTGAAGCCCGAACTTTAATATTAATTAATTAGGACCTTTTCTTTTCTTTTAGAGACAAAATAAAAATAGAAAATCATAGTTGCTCATAGGCTTGCCTTTTTTTTTAAATAAAATGAGACGAGCCTCGCCCAATAAAATATAAAATTGTGGGGCCCTCATTAAATGTGTATTAAAATACTTAGATTTCGGGATGGGCCATTTAGTAAATTTCACGGCTTTTTCCCAAAATAATAACGCGCTAGTATCTTTAGGCGCGCTTTTTAATAATTTACTTTCTTAAACTTGGGTGCACATTTATGTGACCAAAATCTAAATCTCAATGGAGTCGAAATATATCAATAACCACGGGTACATTGATGTGACGTGGTTCGAGATATGTTTTCACGACGTTGCAATTCTCACTAAAAATAATAATAATGCGGTAAATAATCTTTAAAAAAGCACATAGGTAAAAAAATGTTATAAAATCAGATTTTTAGCCGAATATAATAGTTTAAGCGACCGTGCTAGAACCACGGGATTCGGGGGTGCCTAACACCTTCCCTCGGGTCAACAGAATTCCTTATTCAGAATTTCTGGTTCGCAGACTTCACTTGGGAAGTCGAAAATTTCCTCGGATTGGGATTCAAGATAAACCGGTGACTTGGGACACCAAAAGCCAAACCTTTCCCAAGTGACGACTCTAAAATAAATAAATAATCCCATTTCAAATAATGTCATTTTAAATGGAAAAACTCCCTTATACATCTACCCTCGGGGTGGGTAGGCAAAAAGGAGGTGTGACAGCTCTGGCGACTCCGCTGGGGACAGAAACCCAGAACTTCGATTCAGGATTTAAGAATTCGAGCTTAGAATAACTGTTATATTTGTCTTTATCTGATTTTCCTACATGTTTCCTGCTAAATGTGCTAAATGCTTTACCGCTTTGATATTATTTGGACTGTATATATAAACTGTGTCGAAACCCTTCTCTTCTCACCTCCGGGGATGTGCTTACTGGTGGAGACTCCCTATTCTGTTAGTGTCTTACCTTGAAATAAGAAAGAGGTTGGATAAGTTACAAAGCCGGACGATCCCGCGGGTCCCCAGTACGTAGCCCCCTCCTCGACTCGAGTTGTCCGCTCTGGTACAGGGTCTGGAACACATGCCTAGGTTTTAAACCTAGATTAACTTGACTTCATGCCGGATCTCTAGTAGGAACGCTTATTTGCATCACGTTGCATTTGACTTAGGGGACTCAACACAGGGGTTGGGTCCGTCTAGGACAGGTAACCTGAAATGAAAAAAACCATCCTGCTGCATCCTGTTTGTTTTATGCATTTATTTGCTTCAGACTTGCATGCTGGCCGGCTTTTAAACTATTGGAAAAAAAAAGAGAGAAATAGGAGTGTAGAGAATTAATAGCATAACAGTGCCCAAATACTGTCGGAACTCTGCCAAATTTTTAAGAAAATCGAAAAAAAATACTTTTATCATTTTAAAAAAATAGCAAAAAAGAAAAATCTTCATTTTATTCTTCTTGTTTTCAAACTATTTGGTCGGAAAATACGTTGTTGAAAGAGAAAGGAAAAAGCTTGTTTTCAAAAAAAAAATAGTTCATCTTATCTTCCCCGAACTACGCCAGTTTGATTCTCACAGGATGTGGGATACGTAGGCAACCCTCATCGGGTCCAACTTTCCCCTTTTGTAAAAATCGCCAAAAATGTCAAAATTAATATTTTCATCATAAATAAGTCGGGTGATGCCGCTTTTGTCAAAAATAGCCGAATGTTCCCGAAAGGGACGCCGTAAGGCTGGCTTTGCGTGAGCGGCCACCGTTGGTCATTTTTTAAGGTCTTGTCAGTTGGCCCACGCGGCCTTAAAATCTTCGTCCCCAAAGCGCTGAAAGGCCGCGTTCGAAAACCGAGTCTTTTGTAAAAAAAAAATAGTTAGTTTTGTTTTAAGTCAAATAAAGTTTTTTTTTAATCACATTAAGAAATGTGCAGAATGTGCACGAGTCAGAATATATCCGAAGCTATTATAAACAAAATCCCGTTGGAATTACATATGTGGTGGGATGACTTGGGCAAATCAGGACAAGACATGGTCAATTCATACTTGGGAGGCCTTACTAGGTTGCGGAAAATTAATCCGAGGGGGGATATCATAAGGGCACTGATTCCATTCAGGGACCCGGCAAACAATGTATTTCACTTCTCAGATTTTGAGCTTACCCCGACATTGGAAGAGATAGCTGGATACATCGGGGATCCCAAGGTTCCATTAAGAAAGCAGTACTTGATTTCTCCAAGGGCTGTAGCTGTCCACAAGTTCTTAGACTCTTTAAAGATATGAAGGGTGGTCCATAACCCGGACTTGGCAAACGTTTTTTGTGCTTTGACATTCATATACGACAGATATGGTCATATAGGAGGATTCAATAACCCAGAAAACAAAATCTGTAGCAAGGGAAACCGCCTGAAATAGGAGGAACACAGGTGTTTCGCGTTTATGGTGGCCTTTCTAGGACTTCTGGTGTTCCCTAGAAAAGATGGGAAAATTGATATACGAGTAGCCGGGGTTGTCAGTACTTTGCTTACTCAGGAAAACAGCACTCTTGCTTACTTTGTCATGCCCCAAACTCGAGGGACATGACCGACGCCCGACTGGGAAGCCCCAACCAAGCGGACCTTGGTGCCTTTCCTACCCCACGTGTTACCCCATGTTTTCCTTACTCAATAATCTCAAGAACTAGCCATATAATTAATTTAAAACACCTTTTGCAAAATATACATACATACATACATACATACATAACAGTTAGTGAAGTTATTAATTCGTTGCCCAACAAAAGAAACATGGATATACATAAGCTTCTAACCCACATCCACTGGTTACGGAGCCTCTGAAAGTACAACAGGATAATACAGTATTTGCCGGTAACAAGGCTCCGGCTATACCTTACACAACAGCAAAATAAAGCTACGGAAACAAGCGGTCTGTGCCACGTAGGGCCCCGAGAGGAATGGGGCTCACCAAAACAAATGATGGAAGACGAAGAGGGAGCTACGATCGGTGGGCTGGAGTACCTACGGCAGATCCACCTACAATCATAACACGAATGTAGCACCCCCGGCAACAGGGACTTCAGTACACTTGAATTGTACTAGTATGTATAACAAACCTTACCCTGAATAACCTCAAGCCATACACAAGTAATAAACAATTGAGAGAAACAACAATTGAGTACACTCAAGGAAAACAATCAAGGCAAACAAGTTACCAAACTCTCTTGTCCCCATCATCACTTCCACATTTTCAATTTCACAGTGTTCTCATATTTCATTTCAATAGTG
>MU786248.1:3438-24282 GCA_026770625.1 Nicotiana glauca
TATTTCTTGACTTCGTCTTGTCCATCTTTACCCAGATCATTCCACCATAGATGTAACTCCAAAGGGATTTTATTCATGATTGAAAAAGGTTCATTTTGCATCGTGCTCATCCTGCACATTTATTAAGGTGATTTAATCACTTATTATGACCCTAAAAGACAATATATTTTCACAATTTTATTTTCAAAATAAAGCCCTAATTCTGCAAATACATCCTTTTAGCACTTCAATTGAAGATGTTAAGGCTGTACTTACTATTTTAGAGAAATGACACAAAAGTGGCCATTTTGGCACAAACAGCCTTCCGGCGCCCTTTCGGGACATTCGGCTATTTTGACAAAACGGCATCACTTGATTTATGACAGAATTCAAAATTTGACATTTTTTGGCTGTTTTCGCAAAAGTGTGGTTGGACCCGTTAAGGGTTGCCTGCGTATCTCGCCCCGAAAGACGAGAATCAAACCGGCATAGTTCGGTCAAATTATTTTTAGACAAACCATTTTTGATTTTTGACAAAATTGAATTATTCAAACTATTTTTGATGACAAAATTTTCTATTTTTATTGGAAAAACCAATTATATTTTTGAAAGCAAAACAATATAATGATTTTTTATTTATTTTCAATAATCCAAAGCAAATCAACAATCTTTCTTATTCCTACAAAATTTCGACAGAGTTTCGACAGTATTTGAATATCGGTTTTTCTAAAACTAAACAATTAATTCTTTACACTGCTATTTCTTTCTTTTTCTCAATTTCAGAAAATTTTTGATGTTCAAAAGTCGATCAGCATGTGGGCCCGAGGCAAATAAATGCAACATATATTCATGATGGTCTTTTCATAATTGGGTTACCTATCCTAGACGGACCCAACCTCTGTGTTGAGTCCCTTAAGTCAGATATGATGCAAATAAACGTCCTATCTCTAGGTTCAAAAACCTGGTTATTTTGTTCTAGACTGTGTACCCGAGCGGACAACTCGAGTCGAGGAGGGGGCTACGTACAGGGGACCCGCGGGATCATCCGGCTTAGTAACTTGTCCGACCTCTTTTCTTATTTGGGTATGACACTAACAGAATGGGGAGTCTCAACCAGTAAGCACATCCCCAGAAGTAAGAAGAGAAGGGTTCTCGGCACAATTTATATACAGTTCAAGTAATATCAAAGCGGTAAACATTTAGCACATTTAATCATGAACATATAGGGAAATCAGATATAAATATACAGCAATTTAACTGAGCTCGAATTCTTAAACCCTGAACCGAAGTTCTGGGCTTCTTATCCCTAGCAGAGTCGCCAGAGCTGTCACACCTCCTTTTTACGGAGCCTATTTACTACACCCCGGGAAGGGATATAATAAAAGAAAGGAGTTTTTCCAATTTAAGGTCAATCGGAACGGGATTTATTTATTTAAATTCAGAGTCGCCACTTGAGAGAATAACCCAAGTCACCGGATTAATCCCGAACCGAGGAAAGTTTGGACTCTGTTACAGTCTGCGAACTAGAAATCCGGATAAGGAATTCTGTTAATCCGAGAGAAGGTGTTAGGCACTCCCAAATTCCGTGGTTCTAGCACGGTCGCTCAACTGTTGTATTTATTTTTATCTGATTCCATATGTTCCGTTTTTATGTGCATTTTGTATTTCGCTTTATTATTCAAAGAATTACAACGCCGTAAAAATGTATTTTTTGACCAAGCCATACCAGTACGCCCGTGACTTTCAACATATTTCGACTTCGTTGAGACTTGGATTTGGATCACATAAATGTGCATCCGTATTAAGAAAGTAATATTATTACAAATCGTACCTATAGTATCTACGTCTTGTTTACTTTGGGAAAGTCCGTGAAGTTTGCTAAATGGTCCTTCCAAATCTAAGATTTTTATAGCAATTATTTGAAGGCCCCGCAATTATATTTTTTTACGCGGCGAGGCTCATTTTAATTTTTTATTAAAGGCCAATTCTAAAGATGACTACATTTTTTTTATTATCTATAAAAAAAATCCTATTCAATCAAGTTAATTCGTTACAAATCAATATAGTAAGAAATTGGGGCTTGTAGGCGCACGTATTCTAATCAATCGATGGTTTTGGACCTTTCCATAGTCCACATAAGAGAATCATCACACGGTACCAAACTAGGCCCAATACATAAGCCCAATTAAACACTGGCTATGGGCAAAGTACCCAAGTGAATCTCTGTAGCATTACTTACACGAGCACAATGCATGCCTTACTCCTATTCATTCTACTACTCGTCAGTTCAGGTAAATGGCTTATATCAGAACTTAATTCAAAACTATAGAGCTTCATTATTGATTAAATGAGCATGTTAATCTAATTGAAAGCAGGAAAGACAAACGTCTAAATCAAATTTGTCTACACAGTGGAATGCTTTAAACCATACATCATTCATTGCTTTTAATTTTCAACTTCTGATTCTAACAACTATTAATGACAAACAGGGGGAACTAATAGCTATAAGATCCTTATCGATACAAGGTTATAGGCATTAAATAAACAAATCATGACTTAGAACTATTTTATCCTATTCCTTCACAGGTGCATCGAGCTTAACTAAAATAGATCTAAGCCTATACTAATCTATATCATCTAATTAATACTTACAATTATAACTACTCAAACCAAAGCAAATTCAGACAGAAAATAAAAAAAAAAAAAACACTGAACTTGGACGTTTCAATTCTTCATTTGCACTTTATTCCTCATATTCACTCGCAATTGAAAGAGTTTCAAAGTCACATACCTGGAAATGCAACAACAGAAAATGAGCAGGTCAGTAGCAGCAATTAACAGCTCCAGTTACAAGTAACAACAACAGTAATCAGGATGATTTTCAACAGTACTAAGGATGATTTTCAAAGCTCAAAAATCTCCAATGATAATCCAGTTTCAAGCACAACAAACACAGGATCCAATCCAATTCGAAGGACTGACTCGAATAGACTTAGAATTGCCCAAAACTGACTCTAATAATCCTCTAAAACCTCTAGAACTAGAAGAGAGGCTTCAGCAAATAGGGACACCAGGAAATCACTCAAAAAACAGGGAGATTTTATATGAAAAACTCAATGAAACAGTACTGATTTTAGCTTTCACTGATTTTTGGATTATTTCTAAATTTTTTTTTGGAAGAATTTTGGATCTAGGAGAAGGAGTTTGGATCTGAAGATCTAATTTCAGATTCTGCAACTGGGCAGATATTTTTTGGGAATTTTCTGGGTGCTAAAAGCTTATAGGGTTCCAAAAGTCTCCTTAATAATGGCTGAAATTGCCTATTTATAGAGTTGGAAATTGGAGGAAAATTTAAAATTGGTAATTATCTAAGAGTCCCTCATTTTTAACTTGTTAGACAAATTACTACATTTATTTTATTAAAGTTTGCACTAGAACCCATTCTAGAAGGTTCTAGTTGCATCTACTATGTTCCTTTTCCTTGAATTGTCTATTCTACCCTCACTTGCATTTGTTATTTACTAATTCTAACCTTTTTAATACCTATAATACCCCTGGCTTCATAAGGATTAATACCTTTATGCCATTTCTATACCCAAACTGCCCTTACATCCTATCCAGAATTACCAACAACCTATTTCAATATTCCCATATTACCCTCACTTTGTACCCAGAATTACCTTGACCTAATCTTCATCCTATTGCCCTAACAGCTATAACCAATCCCTAAGATTTATCAATTTTAATTCATTGATTTTCAACAGAATCAAAACATTATTAAAACAGATTTACAAACAAAATTAATCAGTAACAAGTAAATCCTATTTATCCTAATTAATCTAACAATTAATACTAATTAACAAAATTCATTAATGAATTAATTATTAAAGCAAACTAATTAAAATCAAAATGAAGTCTATTAACGAATCAACTAACAGACAAAATATAAGATTTGCTAGCATAACTAGTTAAAAGCCTAATTAAGAAACGGATAAACCATATAATTTCTAATTAAACAAAGATGAAGAGAAAACTAGAAACAGAACAATAGACGGACTCTAAATCTAGCAAATAAGGGTGAATCAAAAATCAGAGAACATGCAAAAAATCAAAATGAAATCAAAAAGAAAAAGAAACTTAGCCTTTTTTTTCTTCTAAAATAATTCTGGTTGACCAAGAGTCCGTTTATACCCTTTTCTTGAAAGACTTCATTACTGTCGAATTATTCTTGCTCATTCGGGAGCTTTTACGGCGATTTCTAAGGTTTGAGACCCTTGTCCTAATGTTGAGGAGGTAAAAGGTGGGAGGGTGTGAGTTTTGGGAGGTTTGGGGTGGCGGCGCCGCCGTAGGTGGTGGCGGCGCCGCCTAGGGTTTGCAAGATTTGGGGCGTTTGGTTGATCTTTGAAGAAAAATATTTGAGGGACTGTGATGAGGGGATAACGAGGAGTAGATGGTGTGATTTTGGTGGGGATTAGGGTTACGCCGCCGCCACCGGCGATTTCCGGCCGACGGCAACGCGGTGGTCTATGGCGGAAGTTTGAACGGTGAAACAGATTCTTTAAAGAGGAGAAGTGTATTTGTTTTTTTAAGGTTTTGATATTATTAGGATATGTTTGTATATTAATGCATCAAATAATACCCACCGTTGGATTAAGTATAATGAATGACCAAGATTAAGACGTCCTAAACGGCGTCGTTTCAGGGGGTTAAGGACCGGACTGGGTTACCTCTTGGGCCTGGATTGTGTGATTTGGTTTTAGTCTTGGGGGTATCTGATTTGGGCTGTATTTTGTTCAGCCCAATCCGTTTTTTCCCTTATTTATTTTTTAAATCTTGTATTTTCCCTTCTTTTTTTTTTAATTCTTGTATTCTTGTATTTTTATATTTTCTGATTTTGTATTTTTGTTGTAATTTAGTTTTCCTTTGTATTTTTCTATATTTTTTCTATTTTGTATTTATTTTGATTTTATTAAATTTTTTAAAATAATTAATTTTATTTATGGCAATTTCTCAATTAAAGCATAAAAAAATGTTATTTTCATTTTTCTTTAATTTGTAAAAATGAAGTAATACCTACTACATGTGAAATTAATTTCTAAATGCAAATGCATATTTTTTGTATTTTTTATTTGATTTAACATGCGCAAATAACACACAAAATTCACACAATTTGTAAAAAATAAAGAAAAATTGTTTATTTTGAATTTTATGGGAATAACTCATATATAGGGTAAAAATCACGTGCTCACACGGTCCACCAACCGCTTTTGCGGAAATAGGCAACTTCCCAGGTTTTTGCTTCTGTGGCTTCACCATCACTTCTGCGAGACCGCACCTGCGGTCCCATAACCGCAGGTGCGAAAATACCAGATACCAGCAGCTCATTTCCTTGCAAAAATCCAAAAACTGTCCGTTTAACCATCCGAACTCACCCCGAGGCCCTCGGGACCTCAACCAAAAGTACCAATACATCCTAAAATATTATTCAAACTTTCTCCAATCCTCGAAACACCTCAACTAACACCAAAATTATCAAAATGCATAAAATTCAAGCCTAAGTTCTTCAAATCCTTCTGAAACTCGCATTCGATCAAAAACCCATCCAAACGACGTCCGAATGACCTGGAATTTTGCACGCACATCACAAATCACATAATGAATCTACAGCAACTCTTGGAATTCCATTCTGACCCTCGGATCAAAATCTCACCTATCAACCGGAAGTCGCCAAAATACTAACTTCGCCAATTCAAGCCTAATTCTACAACGGACCTCCAAAATCAATTCCGATCACACTCCTAAGTCACAAATCATCCCCTGAAGCTAAACGAATCACCGAAAACCAAATCTGAGCCTTCTAACTCAATAGTCAACATCCGGTTGACTTTTCCAAAACAAACCTTCCTTAAAGAGACTAAGTGTCTCATTTTCTACCAAAATCAATCCAAATCAACTCTAACACACCCATATACTGATAATGAAACATGAAGAAGCATAAAATGGGGGAAACAGAGCGATGAATCATGAGACGACAGGTCGGGTCGTCACACGAGGTGTGACTAATTATGCTCCTATTAGAGTGATCTCTTTCTTAAAGGCCCAGCTTATGGTTGGGAAGGGTTGTCTTTCGTATCTAGTCTTTGTGAGGGATGTCGGAGTTGAGACTCCCATTATTGATTCTGTTCCAGTTGTGAGGGATTTTCCTGATGTATTTCCTGCAGACCTGCCAGGCATACCACCGGATAGGGATATTGATTTTGGTATTGACCTGGTGCCGGGCACTCAGCACATTTCTATTTCGCCGTATCATATGGCACCAGCGGAGTTGAAGGAGCAGCTTCAGGAACACCTTGACAAGGGGTTCATTCGGCCTAGTGTATCACCTTGGGGTGCGCCGGTTCTGTTTGTGAAGAAGAAAGATGACACTATGAGAATGTGCATTGATTATAGGCAATTGAATAAGGTAACAATTAAGAACAAGTATCCCTTTCCTCACATTGATGATTTATTCGACCAGCTTTAGGGAGCGAGAGTGTTCTCCAAGATTGATCTCCGTTTAGGTTATCACCAATTAAAGATCAGGGATTTGGATATTCTTAAGATGGCCTTCAGGACCAGATATGGTCATTATGAGTTCCTGATTATGTCTTTTGGGTTGACCAATACCCTATCAGCGTTCATGCATTTGATGAACAGTGTGTTCTGGCCTTGTCTTGACTCATTTGTCATAGTCTTCATTTACTCCCTCCATTTCAATTTATGTGAACCTATTTCCTTTTTAGTCCGTGCCAAAAAGAATGACCTATTTCCTTATTTGGAAATAATTTACCTTTATGCAATGATTTATAGCCACACAAAATATATGTGCTTCATTTTATACCACAAGTTCAAAAGTTTTCTCTTTTTTCTTAAACTCCGTGCCCAGTTAAATGGGTCCACATAAATTTAAACAGAGGGCGTGTGATATTCTGGTATATTCGCGTAGAATGATGAGCACGCGGATCATTTGAGGATTGTGTTACAGAGATTGAGGGAGGAGAACCTTTATGAAAATTTCTCCAAGTGTGAGTTTTGGCTCGATTCAGTGGAATTCTTGGGACGCGTGGTATCCAGTGAGGATATTCAGGTTGATCCAAAGAAGATAGAGGCAGTTTAGAGTTGGCCCAGACCGTCCTCAGCTATAGAGATTCGCAACTTTCTTGGTTTGGCAGGCTATTATCGCTGATTTGTTTAAGGATTCTCATCTATCGTATCGCCCTTGACCAAGTTGACTCGGATGGGTGCTTCATTTGTATGGTCGGATGAGTGTGAGGAGAGCTTTCAGAAGCCCAAGACAGCCTTAACCACAGCTCCGTTGTTGATTTTGCCATCAGCTTCGGGTTCATATACCAAGTATTACGATGCTTCGAGAGTAGCGATTGGTTGTGTGTTGATGTATGAGGGTAGAGTTATTGCTTATGCTTCTCGTTAGTTGAAGCCCCATGAGAAGAACTACCCCGTTCATGATTTGGAGTTGGCTGCCATAGTTCATGCGTCGAAGATTTGGAGGCATTACTTGTATGGCGTATCTTGTGAGGTGTTCACTGATCATCATAGTCTTCAGCATTTGTTCAAGCAAAAAGATCTTAATTTGAGGCAGCGGAGATGGTTGGAGTTGCTTAAGGATTATGATATCACTATATTGTACCATCCGGGAAAGGCCAATATGGTGGCCGATGCTTTGAGCCGAAAGGCTGTGAGTATGGGGAGTTTGACATATATTCCTGTTAGGGAGAGACCTCTTGCAGTTGATATTCAGGCCTTGGCCAATCAGTTTGTAAGGTTAGATATTTTAAAGCCCAGTCGGGTATTGGCTTGTATGGTTTCTCGGTCTTCTTTATATGATCGCATCAGAGAGCGCCAATATGATGATCCGTATTTTCTTATCCTTAGGGATAGAGTTTAGTATGATAATGCCAGAGATGTGACCATTGGTTATGATGGGTTGTTAAGGATGCATGGCCAGATTTGTGTGCCCAACGTGGATGGGCTTCGGGAGTTGATTCTGGAGGAGGCACATAGCTCGCGGTATTCTATTTATCTGGGTGCCGTGAAGATGTATCAGGATTTGAAGCAGCACTATTGGTGGAGAAGAATGAAGAAAGATATTGTGGGATTTGTAGCCCGGCGTGTCAATTGTCAGCAGGTGAAATATGAGCATTAGAGACCAGGTGGCTTGCTCCAGTGGATGGATATTCCAAAGTGGAAGTGGGAGAGGATCACTATGGACTTTGTTGTTGGATTTCCACGGACCTTGAGGAAGTTCGATGCTATTTGGGTGATCGTGGATCGACTGACCAAGTCCGTGCACTTCATTCCTGTGTGTACTACCCATTCTTCAGAGCGGTTAACAGAGATCTATATCCGGGAGATTTTTCGTTTGCATGGTGTCCCAGTTTCCATCACTTCAGATAGGGACACTCACTTTACTTCGTAGTTTTGGAGGTCTGTGCAGCGAGAGTTGGGTATTCAGGTTGAGTTGAGCACAACTTTTCACCCTTAGACAGACAGGCAATTCGAGCGCACTATTCAGTTATTGGAGGACATGTTGCGTGCTTGCCTCATTTATTTCGGAGGGTCATGGGATCAGTTTCTACTGCTTGCAGAGTTTGCTTATAACAACAGCTACCAATCGAGTATTCAAATAGCTCCATATGAGGCTTTGTATGGGAGGCGGTGTAGATCTCCAGTTGGTTGGTTCAAGCCCGGTGAGGCTAGGCTATTTGGGATAGATTTGGTATAGGATGCTTTGTAGAAGGTGAAGGTGATTCAAGAGAGGCTCCGTATAGCGAAGTCAAGGCAAAAGAGTTATGCTGACAGGAAGGTTCGAGATGTGCCCTACATGGTTGGTGAGAAGGTTTTCTTGAAGGTTTCGCCCATGAAGGGTGTTATGAGATTTGTCAAGAAAGGGAAGTTGAGTCCTCGGTTCATTGGGCCTTTTGAGGTACTTTGGAGGATTGGGGAGTTGGCTTATGAGCTTGATTTGCCACCCAGCTTGTCGAGGGTGCATCCGGTATTTCATGTTTCTATACTCCAAAAGTATATTGGGGATCTATCTCATGTTCTGGATTTCAGCACGGTTCGGTTGGATGATGATTTGACCTATGATGTGGAGCCAGTAGCTATTTTGGGTCGTCAGGTTTGGAAGTTGAGGTCAAATTATATAGCTTCATTGAAGGTATAGTGGAGAGGTCAGCCCGTGGAGGAGGCTACCTGGGAAATCAAGCGGGAGATACAGAGCAGATATCCTCACCTATTTGAGGCTTTAGGTATGTTTCTTGACTCGTTCGAGGACGAACGTTTGTTTAAGTTGGGGCGGATGTGACGACTCATCCAGTCGTCTCATGAGTTACCGCTCTGTTTCCTCCATTTCTACTTCTTTATGCTTTGTTTATTCGTGTTTTGTGGTATCGGGTTTGTCAGATCAAATCCGGAATGATTTTGGTAGGGTTTGAGACACTTAGTCTCTTTTGAGAACGCTTAAGTTGGAAAAGTCAATCGGATGTTGACTTATGTGTTAGAGGACTCGGATGTGAGTTCCGGTAGTTCGGTTAGCTTCAGAAGGTGATTTGGGATTAGGAGTGTGATCGGAATGGGTTTTGGAGCTTCGGAGTAGATTTAGGCTTGAATTGTCAAAGTTGATATTTTGGTGATTTCCGGTTGGTAGGCGAGATTTTGATATAGGGGTCGAAATGGAATTTCGAGAATCGCAATAGCTTCGTTATGTCATTTAGGACGTGTGTTCAAAATTTTAGGTTATTTGGATGTGGTTTGGTTGGGTTTTTGATCAAAAGCAGAATTCGGAAGATTTTAGAAAGTTTGGCTTGAATCCAATGAGTTTTGAATGATTTGACGTTGTTTGAGGTGTTTTGAAGATTGGAACCAGTTTGAATAAGGTATTAGGATACGTTTGCTCTTTTGGTTGAGGTCCCGGGGGTCTTGGGGTGATTTCGGATGGTTGATGGAGAAGATTGGATTTTTGTTGTAGCTGCTGAATTTGCTGCTTCTAGTATTTTCGCACCTGCGGATTGGGGACCGCAAGTATGGTGCCGCATAAGCGGAGGATTGGTCGCAAAAGCGAAAAAGGGCTTGAGGAGCAGGAATCGCATAAGTGGTTAGGGTGGCTGCATCTGCAGAGTCGCATATGCAGAAGGTTGATCGTAGATGCAGTTTGTGGCTGGCAAGTGATTTCCACAGAAGCGGATGAATGACCGCAAATGCGGTACCGCAAAAGCGGGTGTTGTGTTGTAGATGCGAAAATTTCTGGGCAGAAGGTATAAATTGTGTCCTTCGCGAATTTTGAGTTATTTCACCATTTTTATCTCGGCGTTGGAGCTTTTTGGACAGTTTGAAAGAGGGATTTCAAGGGAAGTTCATTGAGGTAAGGAATTTGGACCTAAAACTCGTTCCTATGCTATTATTTCATGGATTAGAGCTAGAAATTATGGAAATTAAGGGTGAAAATTGGGGAAACTAGGGTTTAGTTTTGGAGACCTTTGCTTGGGGATTTGAAGGACCATTTGAGGTCGGATTACTGAGCTTTTGATATGTATGAACTCGTGGGGAGATAAGGAACCTATTGGTGTAAAAATTATCGGATTCTAAGACGCGGGCCTAGGGGTCGGGTTTTGGTAATTTCGATATTTGTGTCATTTATTGATTGTTTTCGCTTGGGCTTCATTCCCTTAGCCTATTTTGACGTCCTCGTTCTGATTTTGGATAGATTCGACGCGAGTGGAGGCCGATTTAAGGGGAAAAGGTGTCGCGAGCTAGAGATTTGACCGGTTCGAGGTGAGTAATAATTGTAAATGATGTTCTGAGGTTTTGAAACCCCGGATTGCACATTGTAGTGCTATATTAAGGTGAGGCACACGCTTGATGACGAGCGTGGGGTCATGCACTATTGGGGATTGTGACTTGGTCCGTCCCGATTGATGACTTTACCACGTATTTGACTGAAATCTATTTGCTATCATCATTATTTGGGTTGAATGCCATATTTGGGCTGAATGCCAACTATTTGAACCCTTCAGGGATATTTAATTGATATTTCCTCATTATTTTGACTTTATACTTGAACTCAGTCATGTTATTTCCCATTGTTTTCATACTCAGCCATGTTTACTCAGTTTTAATACTTAAATGATATTTTTAAATGATGTTTGGGCTGAGAAACACTGTTCTACTATTGCCCGAGTGGTTTGAGAGGATTTTTGACTGAGTAAGGCCGAGAGCCTATGTTGTGAGGAAACACTGATATTGATTTGGGGCAGAAGGCCTGAGATATGTATGCCACGAGGTGGCTTGATTGATATGAGGCTGAGAACCTAGTGATGATGACACGAGATGGCTTGATATTGCGCTTGAGCCGTAAGGGGCCCCTCCAGGAGTCTGCACACTCCCAGTGAGTGCGGGTACCCGTTGTGATATGAGATTGAGCCCGAGGGGCTGGTATTGTTCTGAGATATTGCCGGAGGGACGGATCTGTTGATGCTATGCCCGAGAGGCGAACTTCTATGTGTTTATTTTTCCTTAATTGTTGAAAAGGGATTTTACTTAGCTATGCACTGGTTTACTGTTTTTAAATGGTTTTACTGCTTCAGTATAGAATGCTTTGTGCATTTCGTGTTTTCTTGCTTTTAGTCGTTATTTACATTTGTTACTCACTAAGTTGGAGTACTTACTTTATTCCCTACACCCTGTGTGCAGATTTAGGCGTATCTGGTCCCACTCCCGAGTGCTGATCATTTCCAGCTTCAGGCGGATCCGAGGAGTCTTTAGATAGTTGTTGGTGTTCGTAGCCCGGAGCTCCTCCCTGTCTCTTCTCCTTTATGTTCTTAGTTCTGTTCTAAACTCTGTAGTTATTTTGGAGTATTTCTTGTTGTTAGATGCTCGTGACTAGTGACACCCTGGTATCGGGCTCTGTTTGGGCTGTATTTCGCATATTATTCTATCTTTTGCTTAAACTATGGTCTATTTATTCATGTTTATACTGTTTTCTTAATGCTTAGCTGTTAATAATTGGAAAATAAAAAGTGTCGGCTGGCCTTGTCTTCATGAGAGGCGCCATCACGATCGAGACCGGGTTTAGGGTTGTGACATATACATTGGTTAACCCCTAAGGGAATAAGCATCAATGACACTAATATCACCCTTCTAGGGTTTGGCATAGTATAAAAGTCATGCCCCAAGTATGTACTTGCAAAAAACAAACAGTATTTGTAGAAGGTATCACCCTACTCTCCTCAATATGATTTGAGTAGGCAGATAAGTAGGTGAACCTTTGACTCAAGAAACTCCTTGACTTACTACCATCCACATCATCATGTGAACTATTAGCATGTACCATGGCAACTCCCTATTTCCATCAAAATTGATCATATTTGAGTAGTTGACTTTGCATTTCTCACCCTAATATATGGCAATCATAGCTTGTCACTATTCAAAATACTTCTACCTTGAGTGTCCAATTCCACAAATAGCCTGGACAATTGTATATTGCTCCAAAGTCAAGTTTGCAAGGTGGTCAGCTAATTTATTTCCTTCCCTCAATACATGTGCTATCTCAATCGCACAACAAGACATTAGTTTATTGATCTCCTCTACTTGGTTGAAAATACTCCAAGGAGGCTCCCATGCTTCATCTAGAACTATTTTTATCAACATAGAACCAAATTCAATCAAACAAGGGGGAAATGGGATTGGACAATGTACCTTAAAGCTTCTAGAATTGCCTGAGCTTCAGCAATATTATTGGTGGCATCTTGAATCTCATCCGCTGAGCGTAGAGTATATCACCAACTCCATACCTAATACAAAAAGCATATGAAGTTCTTCTAGTGTTCCCTCTACATGCACCATCCATATTACACTTGATCCACCCCATAAGAGGCAATTGCCACAAAACTTTAGTGTACATAAATCTTGGAATATAATGCTTCAATATGTCATGCAAATCAAGCCAGTTAGCAATGAATCTTGGGAAAGTTGGCCTTCTCACCTTCAGCAGCATATGTACGGAAGTAGACACTTGGAAAATCAACATGTTAATGGACACACTCTTCCATGCATGCTTGAATTCCTCCTCTTCCACAAATACCAAACAATCAGACAATGTACATCATGGTAGATTGTTTTCAAGCTTATATTCACTTGCCTTTTCACCACTCATTGATCACTTGAACTAGTTGTTTCCTTATATATTGATCCTTGCAGGCGCAAATAAGTATTTCCATAAGAACATAGCTACTACTGGAGGTCTCAAGAAGAGATGGGATACGTTTCCTCATTAGGGTTCCTCCAATACCAACACCTAGATGGTATTAAGTACCCCATTCTTATTAGTGATTAATCTAAAGGTAATTTAGCTTTCCACAGACTCTACATGAAGAAGGATATCTTGAATAGAAACCCCTTTACCCAAATAAACTTGTAAAGCTTGCTTTCCAGTCTTCTCCTCCTAATGTATTGACACGTAGACTTTGTTGAAAATTGGCCCTTTGTCTCCAACTTCCACCATGGCCTATCCTTCATATCATGATAGTGATGTGGAATAATACTCTTTAGAATATGCTCAGCTAGATCATCAGGAAGTATCCCCAGAAGGTCTCCATTCCAGGCCTTATTCTCCACAACCTCACTTACATATGTTATTATTTCATCACACCAGTGATCATGTCCTGAAGCATGGTAGAGTGCTCCAAGACCAGTCTAATTATCATATCAAAAAAATGAACTGCCTCTTTTTAAATTTTACCATATTTGATGTTTAATAAGATCCCTCATTTCAAGCATCTTCCTCCACACGTGAGCCATCTTTCCAAGGAACTAGGACCTCATTAATCTTTCTGTAGTATTTGTTCCTTATAAATGTAGTCCAAAAAGTATCTTTTGATATAAAGTTCCACCAAAGCTTAGAAAATGAAGCATTGGATACATCATGAAGAGATCTAAAACCAAGTACTCCCCCATCTATTGGCAGACTCAATATATCCCATGAAGCCTAGCCTTGCCCTTCCATTCCCTGAGTTACTCTAGTGGAATCCAGAAAACATCCTATGAAAATGAGAGATCACATTTGGATATGGATTAACAATTGATAAGAGTTATATGTATATTCGGTTCGGGTCTCGGGTGCCCAAGATTTATTTGACGCTTCTAGTCGAAAGTTAAAATTTTGAACTTAAGAGAATTTGAGATTCTTGGTTTGATGCACGATTCTTGGTTTTGATGTTGTTTATGGTGTTTTGATCCCCAGGACAAGTTTGTATAAAGTATATTAACTTTTTAAAATGATTGGACATGATCCGCGGGGGCTCGGGTGAGTTTTGGGGTAGTTTCGGAGCATTTCATGTTGAATTTGGATTGCTTGTTTTCTGATGCACATTGATCACGGAGTTATGTCTTGCTATCATGTAGTGGAGATTTGGTGCCAGGGGCTGTATACTTCATGATTTCAAAGTTGGTCTTGTGATCGCATATAAGAGGTTGTCAATGATCCGCGGTCGCGTAAGCTCTGACTTTATCACGTAGAAGGTTTGGTTGGGGAGGTGATTATACTTTGCGATAGCGGGAAGTAAGTTGTGATCGTGATGTGTAAATTGCCGGTAGGTGTATTTAATGTCCATATTTTAGGCTTTAGCTTATTTTCACTATTTTTGAGACCTAAACTTTGGAAGGATGCAATTTTAAGGATATTTTCATTATAAGTTTGAGGGTAAGTAATTCTTACTTGGTTTTGAATATATATCTCAATTTTCCATGGATATCTTATAGCAATTCGGTCAATCATTTTCTGTATTTGAGCCATATTCCCTTATGTGCACATATATTTGAGATATGATAGGGCTATTCTTCGTATATTGAGCTATTTTCCTTGATTCTAGTCATATTCTTAGTCATAATATCACACCCGCATATTATATTTTTGTCTCTATGCATTTTTTATTTGTTATCTCACATGATGTTGATTCCCTTATATACGTGACACGATTTGAACTGAGTACCGTGAGATGTGAATGTTTGAGAATTAAGCGATTAATGATTGAGCTTGAGCCATAGAGCTGATCCAGTATTGAATATAAAGCGAGCGCGGGTCAGGCCCCACGTAAGGCTGAGTGGTATTGCTATTGAGGTGATGTGTGTGCTAGGCCCCATGTTGGGCTAAGTGATATTGATCGTTGACTTAGAACCGGTCAGCGCTTGGGCAAGGACCCGCCCCTTCGGAGTCAAGTAATTATTGTGGGCGCAAGCACATGAGTCATCTATGTTCTTAGTGGGGCACTTGTGTTAGGTATCCATACCATGCTGAGTTTTATTTTGGTGTTTAATGAAGGGAAATTGTGCTAGGTAATATATATGTGTTGAGATTTGATATACGTGATGATTTACTTACAATATCGTTAATTCTGGCATGTATACTTGTCATGCAGGTATGAGGTTGTGTTTTCTTTCATCATATTTATTGGTGCTTGATGTCTCTATTTAATGTGTTCAACTTGAAATTACTGTTAAATTGATAAAAAATCATGTTTAGGTGATAATTGCAAAAGAATTTATGCCTTAACTAATATCCTTGAAAAGCACGCTTATTTCTTCTCTTATTGTGAAAAAGGTCAAACCTGATAATATTTGACCTATCTTTCCTTTTACCATTCTATACTATTATTATTGTTATTGGCTATTGAAATTGAATAGTGAATTTCGTCGAGCCCCTCACTGTTTCAGCTAGAGGTTAAGCTTATCGCTTATTGAGTACATAGGGTCAGTTATACTCATACGACACTTTACACTTTATATGCAGATCTAGGCACTGCTGAGAGAGGTGATTGCTAGGGTGTGGCACCGATATCAGCTTCAAAAGATTTTGAGGTAGCCGTTGTTCTGTTTGTAGGCCTTGGAGTCCCTTTTCTCTAAGTTTATGTTAATACTGTTTTATCTTTCAGACAATTCTATATTTTGGAATCAAACTCTATATTTAAATTCTATAGCCCTCATGTACTCATTGACACCAGATCATGGGATGATTTTAGTTGTGTTATTGGTATTGACTTCAGATATTTGTGATTATTCCGTTGTTGCGACTATTTATTTTTGTTATTTAAGTTGTTTTTTTCTTATTAAATGTTGGGTTGTCTAGCAAGCAGTGTTAGGTGGTGTCATGGATTTTAGTAGAATTTGGGTTCATGACAAGTTGGTATCAGAGCACTAGGTTGTTTAGGTCTCACGAGTCATGAGTAAGTGTAGTAGAGTCTTGTGGATCGGTACATAGACGTCTATACTTATTTTCAAGAGACTACAAGGCTATTGGAAAAAATTCTATTTCTTTAATTCGATGTCGTGAAGATTTTTTTACCTCTAAGTTTGAATCCTGATCTTAAATTCTCCCACATATGGCGAAGACACAATCGTCTAGTGCAGCTGAGTGGCGAGCTTGAAACACACACTTAAATATGCTTGCTAGTCGAATATAGTATAATATAATATCGTATCCACATGTATTGGATTTAAACAGTTTTTTTGTAGTTCCTAGTTTAATTTCTATCCAATATGATCAACAATTTGGAATAATGCGATTTAAAACTAAAATTAACTAAGATTTTAAACTATTGACAAGTGACAAACAACGCAAGTAATAAGCAAGGAAAGATATCAATGGGAAAATATAGGGTTGATAGGATAGGTGTAAGACAAATGCTTGGGATCTAACTCTAGGTAATTCACTTCTAATGTTCAAGTGATTCTCTCGAATTCACTCAATTATTAGTTCAACTGTTTAGTAGAAACTCTTATCTCGATTAAGTCTCAACCTCAAAAGATAAACTAATTTATGCTCGGTGAAGATATGCAAGAATTCGTAGTGGATTGGTCTTTAGGAGAACCTCTCTTGATTACCCTCCTAACTAGGTATAATCAACAATTCAACTAGCCTCTTTCGATTATTAAGAAGAATTAATGAATTCACCCAACAAAATAGAATGCAAAAATATCACAAGTTATGCCTCTCTCGATTACATGAACTAGATATAGATGCAACGATTAAAACGTCCAAAGTGATTTAATAAATAAAACTAGAGTTATAATACATAAACAAGTATCAATATACCAAATCCATCAAACCCTAAAGAGAACTACTCCATAGATATGGAGCAATTCATTACAAATATGTTCAAGTTAAAGGAAAACATAAAATGATCCAAACTCTTGTCTTAAGTGAGGATTGAATGCTGAAATCCTTGTGAATTTTGCTTCTCCACATCCTCTTTAGCATCCTTAGGTCTAAGATGTGTCAAAAGTTCATAAAATAATGTTTTTACATGTATTTATACTAAGTAGGGTCGAACCCAAATTAAACCACCTTATTCTAGCCAAAAAAGGATTATGGCTCTGTACAAATTGCACAGGCGTGCCACATGGGGAGATGTGCCACACGAGGTGGTAGTGGGGTTTGTCAGAGAGCGTGCAAAACTAAAAAGTATAAGAATTGGATAGCCTCGGCATGCCACATGCCACCTCACGTGCCGCGACTGTGGTGATTTTCAAAGCTTGGATTTTTGCTTCATTTTTGAAGTCCAGACGTGGTTTTCAACCCCCGAACACGATTGTGGCTTAATACTTTGGGCTTTTACTTAGAATTCAAAGCTCCAAATAGCTCAAATTAGCTCCATAACATTTGCATCACTCGAAATCAACCCTACAGGGCATAAAACACATAATTAGTGCAAAACATTAGCGATTAGAGCTCAAACTCAATTAAAATGTAGAAAATTATAGTGCAATAAGCGACTAAAACATGAGATTATAGCCTACCACCACTAAGCAGGTGCTGGTACCTTATGCTGTGGCCGTGGGAGGCTGTAGTCAAAGCAGAGGTAAAGGCACCGGAACACATGTCGCAGCTAGAGCCCCTACTCATGCAGTAACATTGGAGTCACCAGTAGCTCTTATTAAGGAGCAGGTTCATGATTATGTGGAGTTGTAGGTACCAGCTTAGGTTCCTTAGGGCTTATTCGTTTCGCCAGCCATTCAGGATGTTTTGATCCACACGTTTGGTTTGTTCAAGAGTTTGGCTCAGGCCGGAGAATTTCCTACTGTACCAACTATTTCCCAAGCAGGAAGCTAAGTGCAGACTTTAGCTATATGTACCCCAGAGCAGGTGGCCCATAATTATTAGACTCCTACAGGGTTACTGGTTAGGGGAGTTTATCCTACTATTATCGTGCAACATGAGGATAGGCCTGTGATGTTAGCTGATGAGTTGAAGAGGATAGATAAGTTCACGAAGTTGCGTCCTACTCACTTAAGTGGTACACCTTCAAAGGATACTCAGGTATTCTTGGATCTTTGTCATTAGATTCTACACAATTTAAGACTAGTTAAGTCTAATAGTGTTGACTCACCACCATCCAAATATGGGGTCCAGCCAAGAGGTGGTGGCAGATTTGTGAGATGGATTGACCATCAGGATCACCTCCTCGTACATTGGCTCAATTTTAGAGTGTTCATAGAGTAGTTTGTGCCACACACCAGGACAGAGCTAAGGAAATAGTTTGAGTACTTACAACAGGGTCAGATATCAGTTACTGAGTATGAGATGAGGTTTATAGAGCTGTCTCGTCATGCTATTAAATTGATACCCACTAAGGAGGAGAGGGTGAGGATATTCGTTGAGGGTCTTCACTACAGTGTTCGCCTTGCTATGGTTAGAGTAACCGAGATCGGGACTACTTTTCACTAGGTTATGTGGAGATAGTGAGTCGTGTTGAGCGTATCCGCAGCAAGGCCATAGAGATTATGCAGGGTAGGGACAAGAGGCCCCAATATTCATGTAGCTTCAGTGGTGCCTCGACTGGAGGCTGAGGACGATCTGGGAAATGCCATTCTAGTAGGCTGGATTATCACTAGTTCATGGGGTTTGAGTTAATCCCCTATTGTTATTTCCAGTCAGAGGGTGCTATGAGTGTGGAGAGTTAGGGTATGTTAGGTAATGCTGCCCTAGTATTCGCAGAGGTGTATGATTTTTGCACCTTTTGCTACACTATCCGCTCAACCATCTCGGGTAGAGGTTATTCAAGACATGGCCTTTGTAGATGGGGATCTTACCCTAGTGAAGGTTAGGCCAGATTCTATGAGTTTCTAAGAAGGACCAAGGTTGTTGCTTCTTATGCAGTTATTACAGGTATTATTTGTGTGCCACAAGGATGCTTCAATATTGTTTGATCCTGGTTCTACTTATTTATATATGTCATCTTACTTTTCGTCTTGTCTGGATATGCCTTATGGTTCCTATGATGCTTATGTGCATGTGTCTACACACGTTGGCGATTCTATTATGGTGGATCGAGTTCATCCTTCATATGTGGTCACTATTTGTGGTTTTGAGATGAGGGAAGACTTCCTATTATTAGATATGGTAGATTTTGATGTGATCTTGGGTATGGATTGGCTATCTTTGTACCATGTTATTATTGATCGCCATACTAAGACCGTGACATTGACTATGCCGGGGTTGCCGAGGTTGGAGTTGAAAGGTTCTTTGGGTTGCACTCTCAGCAGAGTGATTGTGAGCACGTGATTTTTGCCCTAAGCAATTTTATTCCAAAAGATTCAAATAAATAATTTCTTATTATTTTACCATTTCTTGTGGATTTTTATTAAAATTGGTGTTAATTGTTGCATTTTAATTCATACTAAAGAATAAATATAAAAATACAAAAATATACACATACATTAGGGGATTTAATTTTACAAATTTAGTATTAATTCTTTTTAAAAGAAAAATCAAAAGAAATAACATTTTTTGCACTTTAATAATGGAAATTACCATAAAAAAATAGAAATACAATCAGAAAAATAAATAAAAAATACAAAATAGAAAATACAGAAAATACAAAAGAAAATAAAAATATTAAAAATAATAATACAAAAATACAACAAAATATCAAGTGGAAATAAAATACAAAAATATAAAAAACAAATTGATTTGAGCTAATAAAACCCACATAAAAAATTCCCCAGCCCAAAGAGAAATCCGCCCCAGGCCCAAAAGAGTATCACTGGTCTACCTAGAAGATACCCAAAACGACCCCGTTTCATTACGTCATATCTGAGCCGCAAAAATAATTGATCCAACGGCTAGAGATTTGGTCTCGTTATTAAAATTAAAACGACAGCGTTTGGATTTGTTAATCTTAGCCGTTCGTTTGATTGATCTAATGGACGGGGCCTCTCTTTCATTAAAACCATACGGCGTCATCTTTAGACCACAACTGATCTAAGCCATTGATCTGATGAATCCAACGGCTGTGAACAATTGAGGTTGGTTTAATATACCAACCATTACACCCCTTCCCTTTCATTTCATTCCACCATCCTCACCAAACGAAACCCTAGCCGCCCCCCCTTTCCTTTCACCAACCCCGCCGGAACCCTACCGGCGGGAAACACCATCTAAGCCAATCCCTCTGCCATTAACACTGTCTGACCGTCTCAACCTCCCCTCCACACCCCTCTACTTCTTTTTCCTCAAATAAGTCCCAACCCCTTCGAATATCTAGATTTAACTCGCCGGAACCCTACCGCCGACGAGTGACAGTTCATCTAAATAGCCCTAGATTTACACCATAGCTTCTCTATAACGTCCGCTACCCATTCCTCGTAACCATCTGCCTCAAAAGTTACCAGAAAACCCTTAAATGTTCGAGAAAAGTTTGCCGGCGATGAAATTTTCAAGAAATAGCCATAAAAGGCCTCCTGGGTACTTGACGCAAGACTTTAAAAGAAAAAGAGGAAAAAATGAAAACAAGACTGTTGAAAAAGAAAAAAAAA
>MU786248.1:25098-41792 GCA_026770625.1 Nicotiana glauca
ATCTTAAGCAGTTACAAACCATCTGATTGTAAAGAAATTTTAAGAGTTGTTTGCCAGTTTTAATTCGTATTAGCTAGTTTTGATTTTAAAATCATACATTTGTTGGTTTCAAATTTTTTTTTAGCCATGATATGCTTTGATTAACTCAACTATAAAATAGTATTGAGTTCTATTAATGGATATAAAATAAAAACATAAATACGAATAGAGTTTGCGATTCAATCTGAGTATGGTTCATGTAGTTTAACCTTCATGTTTTCATTTGAATAAAAATAGCAATTCAATATGAATATTTCAATTATCTATTGCTTTGAATATTTGTAGTACTTTGTAAAAAATGAAAGAATAGTTGTTCTGTCGGCCATTGGGCCTGTCCATTTGGTCAGCAGCTTGGCTGATTTAGGCCATTGGGCCTGAATATCTTAATAAGCGATTCAGAAATTGGGGGACCAAGCTGGATTTAATTTACCATGCTGTATTAAGCCAAGATACAACCCATGGGCTTTAATCAAGCCTCAAAACAATTAAAGGCTTAAGCTCATATGAGTCTATGGCCCAAATGTAGTAATTCTTAAGTAATGTTAAATAATTAGAATTTTTTCTTTTATTAGAGACAAAAACCAATAGAAAATATAGTATGCTTTAGGATCGACTTCAAAATAAAAGTGAGATGAGCCTCTCTACTTTAAATATATAATTGCGGGGCCCTCAAATAAATTGTTATATAAAATTTTAGACTTGGAAGGACCGTATAGTAAATTTCACGGTCTTTTCCGAAATTAACATAGACGTAGATGCTTTAGGCGCGATTTATAATAATATACTTTCTCAAGTATGGGTGTACATTTATGTGACCCAAATCTAAATCTCAACGAAGTCGAAATGTGTTAAAGGCCACAGGCGTACTGGTACGGTGTGGTCCGAAATACATTTTCACAATGTTGAAATTCTTGTAAAAAATTAAATAATAAAGCGGAATATTAACAAATGCACATAAAAATGAATATATATAGAAATCAGATAAAAGTAAATACCACAGTTGAGCGACCGTGCTAAAACCACGGAATCCAGGAATGCCTAACACCTTTTTCCGGGTTAACATAATTTCTTATCCGGATTTCTGGTTCGCGGACTGTTAACAGAGTCAAACTTTCCTCGGTTCGGGATTCAACCAGTGACTTGGGACACCATTAATCTCCCAAGTGGCGACTCTGAATTTAAATAAATAAATCCGTTCTGACTGTCCTTAAATTGGAAAAAACTCCTTCCTTTTATTATATCCCTTCCCGGGGTGTAGTAATTCGGTGAAAAAGGAGGTGTGACTGTGATGTCATCCGTGAAGTCTCAATGGATGGTTGAGAAGGGATTTTTAGCATATCTATCTTTTGTAACAGATATTAGTGATGATACTCATACTTTTGAGTTCGTTCCAATATTGAGGTAGTTTCCATATGTGTTTCCAGCAGGCTTACTGAGCATGCCACCTGATAGGGACATTGATTTTAACAATGATTTGGTACTCGGAATACTATATATCTCTATTCTTCCGTATTGTATGGTCCCAATAGAGTTGAAGGAATTGAAAGAACAGTTGCAAGAGTTGTTGGATAAGGGGTTCATTAGGCTCAGTATTTTACCTTGGGTGCCATTATTGTTTGTTAAACAGAAATATGGGTCTATGAGAATGTGTATTGACTATTAACAATTGAACAAGGTGATCATCAAGAACAAATATCCATTGTCGCGCATTGATGATTTATTTGATCAACTTCAAGATGCCCTTATGTTCAAGTTAAAGGAAAACATAAAATGATCCAAACTCTTGTCTTAAGTGAGGATTGAATGCTGAAATCCTTGTGCATTTTGATTCTCCACATCCTCTTTAGCATCCTTAGGTCTAAGATGTGTCAAAAGTTCATAAAATAATATTTTTACATGTATTTATACTAAGTAGGGTCAGACCCAAATTAAATCAGCTTATTCTAGCCAAAAAAGGATTGTGACTCTGTACAAATTGCACAGGTGTGCCACATGGGGAGATGCGCCACATGAG
Organism: Nicotiana glauca; assembly: GCA_026770625.1. Taxonomy (NCBI): domain Eukaryota; kingdom Viridiplantae; phylum Streptophyta; class Magnoliopsida; order Solanales; family Solanaceae; genus Nicotiana; species Nicotiana glauca. The sequence continues at coordinate 27,152 of MU786248.1, forward strand.
GTAGTGTGGGGTTTGTCAGAGAGTGTGCAAAACTAAAAAGTATAAGAATTGGATAGCCTCGGCATTCCACACGCCACCTCACACGCTGCGGCTGTGGTGATTTTCAAAGCTTGGATTTTTGCTTCATTTTTGAAGTCCAGACGTGGTTTTCAACCCCCGAACGCAATTGTGGCTTACCACTTTGGGCTTTTACTTAGACTTCAAAGCTCCAAATAGCTTGAATTATCTCCATAACATCTGCATCACTCGAAATCAACCCTACAGGGCAATAAACACACAATTAATGCAAAATATTAGCGATTAAAGCTCAAACTCAATTAAAATACAAAAAATTATAGTGCAATAAGCGACTAAAACATGAGATTATACCCTACCACCACTAAGCAGGTGCTGGTACCCTACGCTATGGCTGTGGGAGGCTGTAGTCAAGGCAAAGGTAAAGGCGGAGCACATGTCGCAGCTAGAGCCCCTACTCATGCAGTAACATTGGAATCACCAGTAGCTCCTATTAAGGAGCAGGTTCATGATTATGTGGAGTTGTAGGTACCAGCTCAGGTTCCTCAAGTCTTATTCATTTTGCCATCCATTCAGGATGTTTTGATCCACAAGTTTGGTTTGTTCAAGAGTTTGGCTCAGGTCGGAGCATTTCCTACTGTACCAACTATTTCCCAAGCAGGAAGCTAAGTGCAGACTTTAGCTGTATGTACCCCAAAGCAGGTGGCCTATAATTATTAGACTCCTACAGGGTTACTGGTTGGGGGAGTTAAGCCTACTATTATCGTGCAACATGAGGATAGGCCTGTGATGCCAGCTGATGAGTTGAAGAGGATAGATAAGTTCACGAAGTTGCGTCCTACTCACTTAAGTGGTACACCTTCAAATGATACTCAGGGATTCTTGGATCTTTGTCATTAGATTCTACACAATTTAAGACTAGTTAAGTCTAATAGAGTTGACTCACCAAATATAGGGTCCAGCCAAGAGGTGGTGGCAGATTTGTGAGATGGATCGACCATCAGGATCACCTTCTATTACATTGGCTCAATTTTAGAGTCGTCATAAAGTAGTTTGTGCCATACACCATGATAAAGGAGTTAAGGAAATAGTTTAAGTACTTACAACAGGCTCAGATATCAGTTACTGAGTATAAGATAAGGTTTACAGAGCTGTCTCATCATGCTACTACACTGATACCCACTAAGGAGGAGAGGGTGAGGATATTTGTTGAGGGTCTTCACTACAGTTTTCACCTTGGTATGGTTAGAGTAACCGAGATCGGGACTACTTTTCACTAGGTTATGTGGAGATAGTGAGTCGTGTTGAGCGTATCCGCATTGAGGCCAGAGAGATTATATAGGGTAGGGACAAGAGGCCCCGATATTCATGTAGCTTCAGTGGTGCCTCGACTGGAGGCTGAGGTCGATCTGGGAAATGCCATTCTAGTAGGCCGAATTATCACTAGTTCATAGGGTTTGAGTTAATACCCTATAGTTATTTCCAGTGAGAGGTTGCTATGAGTGTGGAGAGTTAGGCCATGTTAGGTAATGCTACCCTAGTCTTCGCAGAGGTCCAGTGTAGTAGGGAGGTTAGACTATGATTTTTGCACCTTTTGCTACACTATCCGCTCAACTATCTTGGGTAGAGGTTACTCAAGACATGGCCTTCCTAGATGAGGAGCTTACTCTAGTGAAGGTTAGGCTAGATTCTATGAGTTTCTAAGAAGGGCCAAGGTTGTTGCTTCCAATTCAGTTATTATAGGTATTATTTGTGTGCCACAAGGATGCTTCAATATTGTTTGATCCTGGTTCTACTTATTTATATATGTCATCTTACTTTTCGTCTTGTTTGGATATGCCTCATGGTTCCTATGATGCTTCTGTGCATGTGTCTACACCTGTTGGCGATTCTATTATGGTGGATCGAGTTCATCCTTCATATGTGGTCACTATTTGTGGTTTTGAGATGAGGGAAGACTTCCTACTATTAGATATGGTAGATTTTGATGTAATCTTGGGTATGGATTGGGTATCTTTGTACCATGTTATTATTGATCGCCACACTAAGACTGTTACATTGACTATGCCGGGGTTGCCGAGGTTGGAGTTGAAAGGTTCTTTGGGTTGTACTACCAGCAGAGTGATGTCATCCGTGAAGTCTCAATGGATGGTTGAGAAGGAATTTTTAGCATATCTATCTTTTGTAATAGATATTAGTGATGATACTCATACTTTTGAGTTCGTTCCAATATTGAGGTAGTTTCCATATGTATTTCCAGCAGACTTACCAAGCATGCCACCTGATAGGGACATTGATTTTAACAATGATTTGGTACTCGAAATACTACCTATCTCTATTTTTCCATATTGTATGGTCCCAATAGAGTTGAAGGAATTGAAAGAACAGTTGCAAGAGTTGTTAGATAAGGGTTTCATTAGGCTCAGTATTTCACCTTGGGTGCCGTTGTTGTTTGTTAAACAGAAAGATGGGTCTATGAGAATGTGTATTGACTATCAATAACTGAACAAGGTGATCATCAAGAACAAATATCCATTGTCGCACATTGATGATTTATTTTATCAGCTTCAAGATGCCCGGGTATTCTTGAAGATTGACTTGAGGTTGAGGTATCACCATTTGAAGATCAGGGCTTCGGACATTCCTAAGACTACTTTTCCGACTCGTTATAAGGATTATGAGTTTTTGGTAATGTCATTTGGGTTGACTAATTCCCCCAACAACCTTCATGAATTTGATGAAAAATGTGCTCCAACCCTATTAAGATTCTTTTTTCATAGTTTTCATTGATGATATATTGGTGTATTACCGTAGTAGGGAGGATCATGAGAAGTGTTTGAGGATCATGCTCCAAATATTAAGGGAGAAGAAGTTATATTCTAAGTTATCCAAATGCAAGTTTTGGTTAGACTCAATGGCATTCTTGGGTCATGTGGTATCTAGTGATAGGATCAAAGTGGACCCCAAGAAAATTGAGGCGGTTAAGAGTTAGTCCAGACCTACTACTGCTATAAAGATCAGGAGCTTCTTGTGTTTGCCGGTTACTACCATCACTTCTTAGAGGATTTTCGTCTATTGCAACCCTATTGACCAAGTTTATTCAGAATGGCACTCCGTTCAGGTGGTCGAGTGATTGTAAGGAGAGTTTTCAGAAGCTCAAGACAACTTTGACTATAACTCCAGTATTGGTTTTGCCTTCAGGATCATGGTCATATACAGTTTATTATGATACTTCATGGATTGGCATTGGGTGTGTGTTGACGTAAGATGGTAGGGAGATTGCCTACGTGTCACGCTAGTTGAAGCCCTGTGAGAAGAACTATCTAGTGCATGATTTGGGGTTAGCATCTATTGTTACACGCTCAAGATTTGGAGGTATTACTTATATGGCGTGTCTTGTGAAGTGTATACGGATCATCGAAGTCTCTAGCCTATGTTTAAACAAAAAGATTTAAATTTGAGGTAGAGGAGATGGTTGGAGCTGTTGAAGGATTATGACATCACCATTCTTTATTATCTAGGAAAGGTTAATGTAGCCCTATAGCCTCTCGAAGGTCAGTATAGACAGCTTTGTACCGATCTGCTAGACTCTGCTAGGTTTGCTCATGACTCGTGAGACCTATGCAACCTAGAGCTCTAATTGTCACAATCCAAACTCCCACCGGAGCCATGATGGCGCCTAACATCGTTTGATAGGAAAGACAATACTAAATATGCGAAAGTAAACTTTAATAATGATAAGAAATAGTCTCAAAAGTGAAATAATATAAATAACTGAAGTTAAAATTTCATACAAATGAATCTATCCTAAAATCTGGTGTCACTGAGTGCATGAGCTATGTAGAATACTAAATAAAAAGTCTGAATAAAATACAATACTGTTTGAAAGATTGAGCAATAAGCACATAAGATAAAAGAGGGGACTTCAAGGCCTGCGAACGAAATAACAATGTTACCTCGAAATCTCCCAGATAATCTGGATCTGGCTCACATGCAACTACCATGATCAGCAACACCTGAATAAGCACATGAAGTGCAGAATCTAATACGAGTATGACCGAATCCTGACCCCAGGGTGAAAGGAGTGGCGAGCTTGGCAAGGTCCGATGCTCACTCTCAATAGCCAACAATAGCAATAACAGCAGAATAATACTCTATCCATTCCAGTTTATGTGAACCTATTTCCTTTTTAGTCCGTTCCAAAAAGAATGAACCCTTTCTAAATTTGGAAAAAATTTAGCTTAAACTTTCAATTATGTCCCTAATAAGATGATTTTATAACCACACAAATACTCTGGGCCTCATTTTGACTTATTTAGGACCACAAATTCCAAAAGTCTTCAATTTTTCTTAAACTTTGTGCCCAGTTAAACAGGTTCACATAAATTGGAATGGAGGGATTAGTATATAAAGAAAAGAAGCTCAAATAGTAAGAGGCCTAGCTTAGCGCAACATGAGGAGAAATAAGCATACTTTTAAGATATAACAACCAGGGCATCAACTTTCACAAAATTCACTTAGACATGTGTTTAACAAGATAAAATTGTAATATCGAGCTCTAAACATCAAGTAGAGACAGCAAATATCAATTATCATGAGGGATAATACATCTTTATGCCTGCATATCAGTTATATGTACCAAATAAACAAAGAATCATAGTTTAAATATCAAGTATACATAATCTTAGCATGTTCATAATGCCTGGCACAAAGTACCCCTCAATAATACTCTATGTATGCTCATGGGGCATGGCTCAAAGCCCATGGACCCTCACATACACACACTTAGCATTGTACGGGTGTGTGACACAAGTCTCTCCCTAAGCGCAAATATGACTCATGTGGCTGCGCCCACATTTAATACCTGACTTTGGAGGGGTAGGTCCTTGACCAAGCGATGATCAGATCTAAGTCAACGATCAGTATCACTTTGCCGAACATAGGTCTAGCGCACACGTCACCTCAATATCAATACCACTTAGTTCGACATAGGGCTTGGCACATTGGCTCTGTGACCTAGATCGGTCAACGATCTGCTCAAGTCTCTATATGCCAACATCTAACAGAAATATAATTTCATATATCACACAAAATATACCAACGTGCCACAATTCAGCTCAAACTCATGTCATGCACAAAGGCACAAATAACATGTGAGATAATATATAAAAGGGTTCACATAGATAGAGATATAATACGCGGATATAATATCACGAATAAACAATATAACTATCGTAAAGGCAAATAGCTCAACATAGAAAAAATAGCACTATCATGTTTCAAACAAATTAGCAAATAGCCTATACATAATTCCTAGCATGAATAATAACTCACATAGTCATACAAATGGAGAAAACATGATATTAAAAGAAGCATGAAAGAAAAATAAGGCATATAATAGCCTAAGATATACCCAGATCATGAATAATCATAGTGCACGCATATACACTCGTTACCTTGCATATACATTACCTCTAACATATAACAAATATCACAACCAACGAGAAAATTACCCTCAAACCAGACTTACGCAAGATGTTAACCTCATCCGGGCTAATCTTCAACCTCGAATCGCGTCAAAACCTTGATCTAAACCTCCAATCGTGCAAATCCAAGCCAACTATCATTCAAGAAAGTTAAAAATACCATAGAAAGTTATCCCAATCTATAATCTTCTATCTTTGAAGAAATTCCGAAAAGTCAATAAAAGTCAACTGCAACTCACATGCCCAAAATTCGAAGCCAATACAAAAATTTGATGATCCATAACCTACTTAGTCCTAATATATAATTAGTTTCTTAAAATGAGTCCAAATTGATGCTCAAATCCCCAAAATACACTTCCTTAAAGTGTAGACAACCCCCAAATTTCCTTTCAAAATTCCAAGATTTAGTGTAGATATCCATGGGTAATCACTATATAAAATCAAATCCAAGTTAAAATTACTTACCTTCAATGTAGTAGTAAAATTACTCTTCAAAATCTCATCTTCTCAAAATCTGGGGCTCAAAAAATGAAATAATGGGTAAAATTCCAAAAATGGCAACTTAAATGCACTGCCCAACAGTACCTTACGTAATCACGGTAGTACCCTCACGATCGCGAATGCCAAACAGTCTCCAGTTCCAGCTATGCTTTGCGAATGCGAAGCCTCCTACGCCAGAGCCAAGGTCCACACCCACGAAAACGCAATGGCCAAAAACCTCTCTGACAATAAAGCTCTACGAACGTGGCAACTTCAACAAGAATGCGATGAACAAATCACCAGTTAGCCAAAACCTTCTATACGGACGTGCCACAGTGATCGCGAACGTGAGAAACAGTAGAGAACCAGAAGATCAATTGTGCCAAACTTAACCAAAATGGTCCGAAATTTACCTGTGCCCCCATGGGACCCCATCCAATTAGACCAACAAGTCCTAATACATCTACCAAACCTATCAATGGCTCCAAACACTGTAATTAACACCAAAATCCAGAATCGTCGATCAAGATGAATATCGTAAGTTCATAAACTTCCAACTTCGAACCAAGCATCCGATTCAAGCCTAATTATTCTAGAATAAACTTGAACTTTGCACACAAGTTTTACATGATGAAATAGACCTATTCTAATTTTCCGAATAATAATTCGACCTCGAGAGAGGCAGATCTAGGATTCAGGAAATATGGGTGCACCATTGTTTCTAAGATAAATATTAACTTTGATGACATAAATTTTTACAGTAAAATAACTTAGGGAGAAAACTACAATTAGTTTCACTATCACAAAAAAAAACATCATCAAGTTACAATTGTACTCGACGAGTTCTCATACTTTAAAAACGATCTATAATAGCATCATTGCTTACAATTGCAAATACCTTACTCTCTATATTGCAAACTAAACAACCAAAATAGAAATTCTTCCCTAATGCTATTACATAGATTATTTTTTTGAGCTTCATTGAGGAGAATGTTCTTTCCATGCTTGCAGTAGCAACATGTAGAATCAAAGTAAGAGTCACAAGTAAATAAGCATGATACCAAGTTTGATCCAATTTTATCTTTGCCATAATTATAGCAAGATCCTTAATTCCCTTCAAGTTGACAAACTTGCAATCACACATTCGAGCATAGATAATGAAACTATAAAGCTGAAATCTAATATCTCGAAGCTTGTAGTCATCAAACTCACTAGGATAATACTCGATCAACTTCATTATTTTGTCTTTGTCAAACTAGCAAATGAATCAACCATATTCAAGCATGCCATACCAAGAAGTAAGTCACTAGTCACTATATCAAAACGGCTATTTAGCTCATGAAGTAGCAAAACAATAACTACATAAAATACTTCCACACGAAAGTGATATGCATAAGAAACTTCATACTTCTTATGCTTCGACATTGGATAGTCTTCATCCATTTTGAGAATCATAATATCATGTTTACAACAAAATTAGTAAACCCCATTTACCAAAGACTCCAATTTACTTTCTCTCATCGTTTACAATCTTGTCTTTATAAGGTCAAGCAAGCTCATACAATTGATGATGTCTTGGTCTCTCTTTTGTAAAGCTTTGTTAAATTCATTTGTACGAAGCAACATCTTGACCATCAAGTGAAACAAAAACACAAATTCAAATTTATGAACATTTTCCAAAAGATTTTTTACTTCAAATCTCTCAAGAGAACGTGAACTATTTTGTTGCATATCTTTAAACGTATTAATAATCGAAGAAAATATAATCATAATTTTTTTTAAGGTCTCAAAATGGGATCCCCAACAAGTATCACCCGGTTGTTGGAGTCCACATTCTTGATTCAATCCTTGTCCCGTGAGTATTTCTCCAGATTTAAGTAATTCTTTCAAATTTTCTATTTGGTGTTGTCGAAGTAATTTCCGACGATTAAAAGATACTCCGATAGTATTCAATGCATTTTTGACAACATCAAAAAAATTATTCATATGCGGATGCATTTTAGAAAGAGCTACAAGTTTCAATTACAATTGATGGGCAAAACAATAAATGTGTAACTTGGATGAACTGATGGACAAAACAAGACTTCAGGCCATTTATTCTTCCTTGCATATTATTAGCTCCGCTATAACCTTGTCCACGTAACTTGGATAAACTTAGCGTGTGAACCAAAAGCAAATCATTAAGTATTTTCTATAATGATAGTGCAGATGTATCATTCACGTGGACAATAACCAAAAAGCGCTCTATCACCTCCCCACTTTTGTTAACATATCGTATAACTGGCGCTATTTTCTCTTTATGTGTGTGAGCACGTGATTTTTTTCCTATATGAATTACTCCCAGAAATTCAAACAAAATGTGTTATTTTATTATTTTGCAATTTTGTGAATTTTTGTGACATTTTGTGTTAATTATTTGTATTTTTGTGTGTGCATTTTAATTAATGAAAAATATAAAAAAATATACTTGGCACTTGCATTTAGGGTTTAATTTCATATTTTAGGATTAATTGAATTACTTTATCAAAAAGAAAACAACAAAAATAATTCTTTTGCATTTATACTTGTAATTTATCTTAGTTTGCATTTAAATTAGGAATTATGGTATTTGGAAATTGAGTAATATAATTTGGATTTTTATTTGTTGATTAGGCATTTAATAAAAATCAAGAAAATATAAATGAAAAATAAAAAGAGGAAAAGAAAAGAAAATAATTGAAAAACTAAAAGAGATGCATGGCCTTAGTAAATTGCCCAAATTTTGGGCCAAATGTATTAGCCCAAACGATTCCCTTCCCAAACCAGCGATCCAGGCCCAAATTCATACCCAACCCGGCCTGCCCTCCTCCTTTAACTGAAACGGCATCGTTTTGCCCAGAACCAATCTCAACCCTTGATCTCTCATCATCCAACGGACGAGAACTAACGATGTTTTATCTATATAAATGTCCAAACAACCCTCACCCCCCTCAGGCCCCCTACCCTCACCATCTCTCAAACCTCTCACCAGAAAATGTAACACCGCCGTCCTCCGCCGGCCGGAAATTGCCTCCGCCGGCGGCGAGTCTCCGATGACCGCCAAAATTTCACCATCGCTTCTCCTTCACCTCCCCTTTCCATATCCGGCCATGGCTTCTTTCAAATCTCACCCAAAGTCCCCAAAATAGTGAAACCCTAGGCGTCGCCACCACCGTGCACGGCGGCGCCACCCCCCAAACCACTCCAAAATCACACCATATACTCCCTTCACCTCCCTCTTATTAAACCCTTAACCCGCCTCCCTCGAATATCAATGGCTTCCCTCGAATTTCAGATAGAGATTTGACCTAAAACCCTAGTTTCTAGAAGTTCAAGTTCATCGACTGTTGGGGCCATAATAATCCCCAATCTTGTGTCTCCTCATGGAAACACACGATTGAGGACGTTTTGGTCCGAATGAATTCCAGAAGAGGGTCAGTTTTTTCCTCCGGTCTTCAAATTGGGGTATGCCTTCAGTGTTTCTGTTTTTTCTTTGTTTATTATTAACTGGATTTGCCTCGTGTTCTTAGATTTTCTCTTGATAGGCTGACTCTGTTTTAATGGTAGTTTTAATTCGTAATAAGTTAGTTTTCAATTCATAACTGGGTGGTAGATTAGTATTTGTTCGTGGTTGATTCTGTTCTGATTGTTCCCATGATTAGTTTAATGTTTATTTTCTGATTTGGTTTAAGGGTTAATCCTATTTCATGATTTCTGACTAGTTAATTGCGTTTTGATGTGTGTTTTACTCAATGTTGTTCTAATATCACTGAACCAGTATTTTATTTGCTGAATCAATGTTTTGATTTATAGTTTTAATTTGCAATCTTTGATGTGTTTAGTCACTGGGTTTAGTTGATTACTAGTTTAATTTGATTTGATCACGTGTCTAGTCAGCAACTAGTTTTAGAGTTAGTTTGTTAGGTTAGTAATTTCAGGGGTATTCAGGGGCATTTTGGGCACTTAAAATGGGTTTGTTGGTTAGACCAGTAAATTTCAAAATAGAGTAAGGGAAGTTTAGTTATTAAATAAATAGAAAACATGCTAGAATTCCTTAGAACCTTCTAGAATAGGGCTTGAGTTTGAATCTCAGTAATTTTAGTGGTATAACTTAGGCAACAAGTTAGAAAATAGAGGACTATTTGGGTAAAAATGAAAAGAGGGGGAAAGTGAGTAAGGAAATCTGGAAGCTTCCCCCCTGAAATTTGCCTATAAAAGGCAGCTTATTTGCCTTCATGAACAAGTTTGGAGCCTCAAAAATTCCCCCCAAAAATATTCTCCAAGCTTCCTAGATCTGAAATTCAAATTTCAAATCCAAACTCCCTTAGATCTTAGTCTTCTCAAATTTTCAGAAATACAACAGAAAATCAAAAAGAAAAATTATTGTTACATTGATCATTTAGGATCAGAAACAACTCGAATTTCTCTATTTTCTGTTCTATGTTCGAGAGTTAAAGCATTTGCAAGTAGTTTGGGGTTTATTCAAGTTGTTATTGGGTGTTTTAAGTGCTGAGGGTTTTCTGGAACTTCTGGGCTCAATTTCAAGTCTATTTGGGTCTATTCAAGTCGCCTATAGTTGATTTCCTGGTTCTATCTTACTTTGAACACTTCCTGGATTATCGAGTTCATTACTAGGCTGTCATTTGATCCCTGTTTGTTACTGTTGCTGATACTTCTTCCTTCTGTTGTGATTTAAATACCAGGTACACTTTCATTGTCTCGAATGATCTGGAAGTTTGACTCACGTGTATGAACAACCTGTGGAATCAATGATGAAGAATTGTTTATTGTTCACCTAAGTTTACTTAGAATTGCTGTTAGCTGTTAATATTTAGCTTAGTTATTCATGTTTAGTTGTAAGTAGACCAACTGTTTGGACTGGTTTGATCTATATGGGACTGTACTGGACTGAAAACTGATTTTGTATTAGTTGGACTATTAATTGTTAGGTCTCAGATGCATGAGAGCTTTTTGAGTTGAGTACTAGTTATAACTAGTTTCATGTTAGGTTAATGGAATAGTTTGAGTTAGTTTTCGCTGATTTCCTGTCAATTATTTCATAAATCTATTTGAAAAGTAAGTCAACCATGAGATAAACCTTTGGTAGTTGTTTTCACTTTAATTTGTAATCAAATAAGATTGTTTTAGGGTCTGTTTTCGACTGTGTGGAACTTCCATGGAGTAAAATAAGGCTGTGTTTTGAGTACTTCATTCCATGTCTATTCTGATAATTGAAAATTAAAGGAGAAAGCCTGACTTTACAAATAAAGGTTCCTGCACGTTTCAGTTAGGTCTAGGATCACAAAATTAACAAATTAATCGTAACAGGTGGCCTGGACGATCAGTTTTAGATCGGTGTATTCTGGAACTACTTTGTTAGTAATATGATTTCAACACTACCTTGCCTTAAAAATCAGAATGTCTATGTTTGTTGGGAATCCTTGTCCGGCGTACATGCATCATATGGCTTGGGCTCATTGGGCCCAAGACTGAAATGGCAACTAGTCTGTTAGTATTTAAATGGTAGGATGTGGGCTTTAAGTTAGGTAACGGGTTTAAATTAAAAGGTTCTTCCTTTTGTTTGGATCCGGACTTGAACTTGAAGCCCGAATTTTATAATACTGATTAATTAGGTCTTTGTTAGAGACATATTAAATAGAAAATCGTAGTTGGTTTAGGTTTGCCCTTTAAATAATAAAAATGAGATGAGCCTCTCTAAACAAAACACATAAATTGCGGGGCCCTCTTTAAATGTATATACTAAAATACTTAGAATTCGGGATGGGTCGTTTAGCGAATTTCACGGCCTTCCCCAAATGCGCTAGTCTCTTTAGGCGCGTATTTTAATAAAATTACCTTCTTAAACTTGGATGTGCATTTCATGTGACCCAAATCAAATCTCAAAACGTTGAATATAATATGTTCAGGATTGCGGGTGCATTTCATGTGACGTAATCCAACGACACATTTTAAACGACGTTCAACTTTCTTATAAAAATTGAATAAAAGTGGTCAAAAGTTAAAATTTGCACATAGGTTCAACATATATTAAAATCAGATAAATAAGCCAAATACGACAGTTGAGCGACCGTGCTAGAACCACAGAACCCGGGAGTGCCTAACCCCTTCTCCCGGATTAACAGAATTTCTTACTCGGATTTCTAGTTCGCGACTGTAATATAGAGTCAAACCCTTTCCTCGATTCGGGATTCAAACCGGTGACTTGGGACACCATAAATCTCCCAAGTGGCGACTCTGAATCTCTTAATAAACGAATCCCGTTTCGATTGTCCTTAATTGGAAAAAACTCCTTTTATTATACCCTTCACGGGGTGTAGTAGCGAAAAGGGGGTGTGACAATGTGAGATGCCATTTCATCAACTAATATCTCAAACAAATCACCATCTAAGTCTTTGATGATAGCTTTAATTATTTCTTTAGCACAAGCATCCATAATATCCTTTTGAATTATTGGACAAATTATCATATCATTTTTTGGAACTTTATATAATATTATCTTTCCCACATCCGAATACTTATCCCCATGAAATTTCAAAATTTAAAAGAAAAAGACATTATATTCGGAATCTTCACGCTCATCATGACCACGGAAGTGAATAGAATAAAAAAGAAACAATACAGTTGGATTTCAAGTTTGCAACTGACCTACAGTTTTGACTTCTCTGAAGGTAATGAACTTAATAAGCAAACAAATATTCAAATTGCTACTACATCTTCATTCACGGTGTTAACATCAGCAACACTAACATATTTAACGAAAGACCCTACCATTTATACTTTGTTGTAGAGTTGAACGAGTAGAAGCAGAAGAATAGCACAAATTAAAGTGCAAATAAGAATTCATTTTTCAAATATCAAAATGAAAAACCCTTCACTGTGTAATCAAATCTTGATGTCTTTTTTCCAACCTAATTACCCCGAGTTGGGTATTTCGTGATATCTTACTTTCATATTTCATAAATTTGACACAAGAGAAACACTTGATATCAAAGTTGGTTTACGTAAAATTCTGTGTTAGTTGAGTTACATAAATTCTCTCATGTTTAAACTACAGATGCTAACTAAGAGAACAAAGGGAGAAACAAATCAAGCCAATCAAGAAAATCATGCAACATATTGAAACGAAAGAAGAACCAAATAATTCTTTTCAAAACTTGTAAATTAACTGAAATAAACCCTTACCAATTACGCGAAAAATCTTCTAAATGCTTTGAATTTAACAATTTTGTTCACTTTTATCAACGCAAGAACAATAGTATACAAGAATTAGTTGACTAGGGTTTTATGTTTTTGACTTTTGCGATGAATTTGAATTAGTTTAGGGAATAATATTATATTTGGGGATGGGCAAATCGAGTAAACTCTAGGGGTGTGGGAACTGAAAAGTTGGGAATTGACTGTTGTAGTGATCTAAAGAATAAAAAGAAAAGTTACTTTAATAGAAATAGAAAGAAAAGAAATATTAAGAAAAAAATTAAATAAAAGAATTGGTAGGGATTCAATCCTTTGACCTTAAGTTGCTGGAAATATGGGGCAAAAATAAGTGAAGCACTTCGCCTCTTTTGACCATGGTGTGTGTGGTAAAATTGGAGGAGTTTGTTTCCCGCCATCAAGGTACATTCGGAGTACCCTAACGACACGTCGAGGACACAAGGTTGCGGTCGAGATCCTTATGTCACGCCCCAAAACCGTGGGACACGACCGGCGCTCAACCGGAGGACCCCAGTCAAGCGGACCTGGAATTTCCTTTCCTATCCCACGTGTTACCCCGTGATTCCAATATACATTATTCTTTTGAAATAGCAATTTAAGACTTAAGCATAAACTTACAACTTGAGTTCATTTCTCCGTTTTATCAATTTCAACATTTGATACCAAGTACTTGCAAAATACATACAATATTTACCAACGTGGACCACGATTCTGAACCGTACCATTANCACATGAAAGGTACAATCAAGCCAAAAAAGTTTACAATCTCTCCTTTTTTTCCTTCAACATTTTCACATCAATAATTTCATAATCTTTTTCATAATTTCATTTCAACAGTGATTTCGATCACTTTTTCACCCTTATTACCTCGGCCACCCTTATCACCACAACCCATACCTTATTACTTTGTGTTGTGGCGCGCAACCCGATCCCAACGTACAAGTCACAATTCACAAACAACACAACAACAACAACAACAACAATAATAATAATCCTCAAAGAGCAACCACAACAATTCACAAGAATTTTTGTAGTTATCAATACCATTTCCATCATTTTCAATAACTCATATGCAATTTAAGTAACCACAATAATTACCCACAACAAGCCAAATATGTTATTACCACAGTTGTTCCAATTGCATCATTTATGATTTCCTTCCATCATTTATTTCTCAACTCTTACCACATAATACTTTCACAATCACATTTGGTTTATTGTCAATTACTTACACCATTATATTGGAAAAACTTAACCAACAACGTTCAAGACATATTAATCATAAGAATTCATGAAATAGGCCATCTTGCCTTAACACCCGTGAAACAACCAAAATTTACAAATAGTTCACATAAATAACACGTACCAATTTCTCGTACTCTAAACAAGGTGAATTTACAAAGGTTAAA
>MU786249.1:4945-27833 GCA_026770625.1 Nicotiana glauca
TTATATCTCAAGCTGAATCAAGTACGCACGATAAGAATTCCAAGAAAGTGAAGTTTTCCTAAAGGTTCTGCAGCCTCTCGAGGATAAATACAGACGTCTCCGTACTGATCCGCAAGACTCTACTAACCCTGCTCATGACTCGTGAGACCTAGTAACCTAGGCTCTGATACCAACTTGTCACGACCCCATTTCCCAGACCCGGTAGTGATGGCGCCTCTCGTGAGGACAAGGCCAACCAGACAATCTCAGAACACCACTTAAAGCAGTTATATAACAATTCAAATATGAATTAATCAATATAAATACGATCCAATACAGCCCGACCGGGGTGTCACAAGTCACGAGCATCTAGGAGGGTCTTTATTACAATTTTAAAGTCTATAATACCTAGAGTAAAATTTGGAAAACAAGAAGAAGAAGAATCTCGGTGCCGCGAACACCAGCGGTCACCTTGCTTAGCTACGATAGCAATACCTTCAATCCGCTACTAACCCGCTACCGGGTGAAACAGTACCTGCAACTGAACGCGAGGTGCATGGATTAAAGTGAGTACTTCCAACTCAGTGGTAATAAGAGAGAATAATAACTGAGCAATAAGAAAACACGTATGGGCATACCAAAATGCTATAAAAGACAGTACAGCCCTTTGAGGAAAATCGTAATACTGTGAAAATCTTTCAGAAAATCTCAAGATCAGTTAAAAATCTCTTTTACAAAATCTCTCTTACAAATACCCCTTCTTCTTTTTCAACAGCCANATGCAATGCATATGACCGCTACGGTGCGAAGCTTGATCCATGGGTACCCTGCGCTCACTGGGGGTGTGTACAGACTCCAGAGGGGCTCCTACAGCCCAAGCGCAAAAATACTACGGCGTGCAGTCCGATTCATATAATATACTACTACGGCGTGCAGTCCGATCCATATAATATACTATTGCGGCGTGCAGTCCGATCCATGCAATATAATACTACGGCGTGCAGTCCGATCCATGCATGTATATGCATATGCACACATAACACTTGAGGCCTGAAAGCTTCTTCACATAACACTCGAGGCCTGAAAGCCTCCTCACATAACACTCGAGGCCTGAAAGCCTCCTTACATCACTCTTCATGCCCTCACATATGGCCATCGGCCTCAATCAGTCCCAAAATAGTCAAAAGCCCCTTGGGCATCAGTAAAACAATAATACTCAGCTCAAACAATAGTTGAAATATCAGTTAAAACTCCAAGTTTGAGAAAAATATAGATGAGTTCATGAAACAGTGTAAATCATATGGACTGAGTTTAAATAATATTTCAAATAGTGAGGAAAATAATAATGATAGTTCATAGAGAGTTCAAACAATCGGCAATAAGCCCCAAGTATGGCAATGAGCCCAAGTCATAATTATAACAACAAATCATTTACAATTAAGCGGTAAAAACCAACAACCGGGACGGAGCAAGTCACAATCCCCAACGGTGCTCTACCCCACGCTCATACCTAGCGTGCAAGTCACCACAATACAGCACTATGATGTGCAAATCCAGGGTTTCAAACCCTCAGGATATCATTCACAAGTATTACTCACCTCGAACTAGCAAAATCTCAAGCCAGCGACGCCTTTGCCCCTCAAATTGGCCTCCACGCGCGTCGAAACTAGCCAAAAACAGAGCGAATACATCACAATATGCAAATGGGACAATACCCAATCGAAAACAATTGAAATATAACAAAAATCTCGAAACTAGCAAAACCCGAGCCCCGGGCCCGCTTCTCAAAAAATTAGGAAATTCACATCACCGTGTTCCTCGTCTCGCCACGAGTCCGTACATATAAAATTCATCAAAATCGGAGTCCAAATGCTCCCTCAAATCCCATTTTCTCATTTAAAAACCCAAACCCTAGTTTTTCAATTTTTCACCCAAATTTCCAAGAATTAAAGGTTGATTCTTCACAAAAATGACGTTTCTAGGTCACGAGACTTACCTCCAATCAATTCCCATCAAAATCCCTTTGATTCCCGTCCAAAAGCTCTCAAGAATGACCAAAAATGGTTGAAAAATGGGTTGGGTTCGCGGATGAAATGTTTTTAACATTCTGTCCGGGTACTGTAACTAACACTATGCGATCGCATTAGAGCATTGCGATCGCATAGAACAAATTTCCAGGGTCTCAAATTACTCTATGCGATCGCATCACTCCCTATGCGATCGCATAGCACAACCAAACAGCTCCCATAATTCCTTCTATGTGATCGCATGAAACCCTCTGCGATCCCATAGAACAAAAGTTCTCTGAATTTTTCTGCTGCATTTTTCAACTCAAAAATTCCCGTTAGCCATCCGAAATCACCCCGAAGCCCCTGGGAACTCAACCAAAAATACCAATACATCCTATAACGTTATTCAAACTTTCTCCAATTATCAAAACACCTCAACTAACACCAAAACCATCNGGAGTTCCATTCTGACCTTCGGATCAAAATCTCGCCTATCAACTGGAAATTGCCAAAATACTAACTTCGCCAAAATAGGCTAACTTCTTCACCGGACCTCCAAAATTACTTTCGATTGCGCTCCTAAGCCTTAAATCGTCACCCGGAGCTAACCGAATCATCGGAATTCAATTTCGAGCCCTCTAACTCACAAGTCAACATCCGATTGACTTTTCCAATTTAAGTCTTCTTAAAAGATACTAAGTGTCTCATTTCTTATCAAAATTACTCCAATTAAATTCTAACGCACTCAATATCGATAATGAATCATAAAGTAATACAATAAGGGGGAAATGGGGCGGTAACTCACATGACGACGGGTAGGGTCGTCACAAAGGTAAAGTAGTATTTCTAGCCTAGCATGTTGCACATAATCCAAATAAGGCATTTTTAAGCAAATAGGCAATTAAGTCAACTAGGCATGCTTTTATAACTAACAACAGGCTAAATTTGCAAGTAGAATAAAACAGGAGAGAAAGGAACTCAGTTTAAATACTTAAAGTAAAATCAGGTTTTCAACAATTAGCTCAACTACGTGCTCGTCACGTCACGTACAAGGCATTTCAATTATCAAATATCATATCCTAAGGGGAAGGTCCCCCACACAAGGTTAGGCAAGCTACTTACCTCGAACAAGCTCAAATCAACCCGAAATCACGCTTTTGCCATGAGTATCCGACTCCAAATGGCCCAAATCTATTCAATTCAATTGCATATTGTAAATAACACCTCAAGTAACTGATTCTACAATTAAATTCTAAGCTAATACGCAAAATTAGGTAAAATGACCAAAACGTCACTTAGGCCCGCGTCTCGGAATCGGGCAAAATTTTCGTTTTCAGAAATGTGTTAGTCTCACGAGTGCAACCATACCAAAATTATCCAAATCTGATATCAAATTCCCAATCAAAACTCAATTTCTTGGTCTAAGAACTTTTCCCAATTTTTATACAATTTCCGAAATTAAAGGATGGATTCATGTTTAGTTTATGGGTTACAAGAAAAAAAAGGAGTTCAGAATCATTACCCGTAAACTCTCTTCGAAAATCTTTGCAAAATTCGCCTCCTACCGAGCTCCCAATGCCAATTTTGTGATATGAATTCAAACTTTCTGCCCAGATATGGAACTTAAACATTCTGCCATCGATTTGGACTTAAACATTCTGCCCAGATATTTCCTTCTTCGCGAACGCAGTCAAAGACTCGCATTCGCGAAGTGCAAAATAACTTTGACCTTTTCTTCCTTCTTCGCGAACGCAGTCAAAGCCTCGCGTTCGCGAAGCGCAAAATAACTTTGACCTTCTACATCACGAACGCGATGCTTTGCACAGGCAGGCCTTCGCGATCGCATCCCTCCTATCGCAAACGTGATGCATTAAATTTAATGAAAACTCAGCCGCTCATTTTCTTCTATGCGAACACGATAGCACCCACGGAACGCGATGCACAAACCCTTAACCGTTCGCGAACGCGGTCCCCTACTCGCGAATGGAAGGCTTAAACTTCACCTTCCTCTACTGACTCTTCGTGAACTCGAGGGTCCTCTCGCGAACGCGAAGGGTAAAATTACTCTGCAACTGCTGAACAAAAATCTGCAACTTATTAACAACTAAAAATGATCCGTTGAGCATCCGAAAACACACCCGAGGCCACCGGGACTTCAACCAAAGGTACCAACATAACCTAAAACATCATTCAAACTTGCTCCAACCTTCGGAACACTACAAAAAACACCAAATCACCTATTTTTCATCGAATTCAAGCCTAAATTTTCAAAAACTCTATAAAACACACTTTTGATCAAAAAGTCTATCAAACCTCGTCCGAATGACCTGAACTTTCGCACACACATCCCAAATGATATGAAGAAGCTACTGCAACTCTCAGAATTCCATTCCAACCCTCGGATCAAAATCTCGATATCGGACCGGAAACTTCAAAAATTCAACTTTCGGCATTTCAAACCTAAATTAGCTACGGACCTCCAAAACATATTCTGATCATGCTCCTAACCACGAAATCACCTAGCGGAGCTAACACAACCATCGGATTTCCATTCCGAGGTCATCTTCACATTGTTCCGACCATGCTCAACTTTCCAACACTTAAGCTCTCATTTAGGGACTAAGTGTCCCAAAACTCTCCGAAACTTAAAACCGAACATCCCCGCAAATCAAAATTGCACAAAAAGACTCGGGGGAAGCGGATAATAGGGGATCATGGTGTTAATTCTTAAGACGATCGGCCAGGTCGTCACACCCTCCTACACTTAAACATTCGTTCGTCCTCAAACGAGCATAGAGACATACCTGAAGTGAAGCTGCTCACGGCCCCAAACTTGTCACGACCCCAAACCCGGTCGTGATGGCTCCCAACACAATTGCTAGGCAAGCCCGACCAATTAACACTCACAACTCAATCACACAACCCATTTCCAAGTTATAGCATTTAATTTATCAATAATATAGTTCTAACCAGTGATAATAGACGGAAGTAATACAGAAATCATAACAGCTGTCAATAAAACTCCCAAAGACCTGGGGCCATGAGTCTAGAGGCTCTAAGATAAACAAATAATAAAACCTCAGTAATACTGATGTTCACAAATGCGGAAATAATAAGGGATAGGGGAGGAGTCGGGCCCTGCGAACGTCAGGTAGCTACCTCGACAACTCTTGAGAAAACTCTGAAGCAGCAAAAGCTCAACTAAGCTCCCGAGACACCTGAATCTGCACACATGGTGCAGGGAGTAAAGTGAGTACTTCCAAATCAGTGGTAATAGACATATATAATGACTGAAAGTATGAAATCCCGAAAATACCACAATGTAAAGCTAACACTAATAATTTAGCATAGTTGACGGTGAAATGACGACAAAATAGTACAACTAGATCAGATAAACATCAGAACATGAATGCAATGCAACGCACATGACCGCTGCGGCGTACAACCCGATCCATTTGGGTACCCGCGTTCACTGTGGGGGTTCAGACTCCAGAGGGGCTCCTATAGCCCAAGCGCAATATCATCGTAGCACTCGCTGTGGCGTGTAGCCCGATCTGCACTTAGTCGAGGTATATGCATATAAGCCACACAGGCACAGTCAAGTTATTATTTCCAGTTCCAATTATTAGGAATTATAGATTAAGTGTTTAGAACTTTAGAAATTTACTAATCATTTAAAAATAGTGTTTAACTCAGGACTGATATCATGAAAACATGCTAAGAATCGTGGAAGCAGTGATAATAATCCCTAAGGGATCCAAATAATCGGCACACAGCCCAAATATACTCATAACAATCCAAGTAGGATATTTACTAATCAGTCTATAGTCTAAAGCACAACTAGGACACCACTCGGGGCGGATTAAGCCACAAACCCCAATCACAAACGACCCCGCACTCGTCATGAAGTACGTGTCTCACCTCAATATAGCATCACAGTGTGATAAACCGGGGTCTCAAACCCTCAGGTCATCATCTACATCTATTACTCCTCAAGCCGGCCACAAGACTAGTCCGCTATGTCTTTTCCTCTCGAATCCGCCTCCTCGCGCGTCGAATCTTGTCAAAACCACAACGAACACATTACAATAGGCTAAAGAAACATAACCCAATCGAAAAGACTCGAAAAACACCAAAAATCACGAAGTTGGCCAAACCCGAGCCCCGGGCCCACTTCTCGAAAAATTACAAAATTTACATCCCTGGATTCCTCGTCTTGCTACGAGTCTATACATATCAAATTTACAAAAATCGGAGTTCAATTGCCCTATCAAAACCCAATTTTAAACTCCCTTAAGTTCCAAGCCCTAACCTTCATTTATACCCTCTAATTCCTCGAATTTCATCGATTAATCCATGTTTTTACACCATAATAACATATTCCGAGTCTAACAATTCATACCTGATGAAACCCCTTCGAATTCTCTTCAAAATCGCCCAAGAATCGCCTAAGTCGAAGTCCAAAATATTTTCCTTCTCTTTTCCAATTCGTGAACACTGTTCACTTTAATTCCAGGTCGTTTTCTGCTTATGCGGTCAACTAACCACACCTGCGGTCCCGCACACGCGACCAAATTACCACTTATGCGGTTTCACTTAAAAAATCCTGGGACCGCTTCTGCAAATCCCGCCTTTGCGGAAAGCCTTCCGCTTCTGCTGAATATGCCCAGCCCTCAAAGGACCGCTTCTGCGACCTCCATGCTGCATCTGCGGAACCGCTTCTGCGGCTCCTTTTCCGCAGATGCGGAAATACTAGAAGCCATAAAAAAAACTAGACCTGCAACATGCTTCTAAATTCCCGTTTAACCACTCGAAATCACACCGAGGCCCCTGGGACCTCAACCAAAGGCACCAACACATCCTATAACCTTATTCAAACTTGCTCGGACCATCAAAACATTATTATTAGCATCAAAATCCTCAATTTTCCTCAAATCAAAGCCTAAGTTTTCTTAAAACTTCCGAATTGCACATTCGATCAAAAACCCGGCCAAACGGCGTCCGAATGACCTGAAAATTTGCAAACATATCCAAAATCACCTAATGAAGCTGCTGCAACTCTCGGAATTCCATTCCGACCCTCGGATCAAAATCTCACCTATCAACCGAAATTCGCCAAAATTCCAACTTCGCCAATTCAAGCCTATTTCTACATTGGCCTCCAAATTCACTTCCAATCGCACTCCTAAGTCACAAATCATCTCCCGAAGCTAACCAAATCACTGAAATTCACATCCGAGCCCTCGAACTATATAGTTAACTTCCGGTTGACTTTTCCAAACAAGCTTCCTTCTAAGAGGCTAAGTGCCTCATTTCCAACAAAAACCAATTCTATTCTATCCGATCAACTCAAATATTGATATTGAAACATAGAACAACATAATATGGGGAAACGGGGCGGTAACTCACATGACGACAGGTCGGGTTGTCACATCCACCCCAACTAAAACAAACGCTTGTCCTCGAGCGGGTCAAGAAACATACTTGGAGTCTCAAACAAATGAGGATATCTGCTCTGCATCTCCTGCTCGGTCTCCCAGGTGGCCTCCTCCACGGGCCGACCTCTCCACTGTACCTTCACCGAAGCTATGTCCTTAGATCTCAACCTTCAAACCTGACGACCTAAAATAGCCACTGGCTCCACATCATAGGTCAAATCATCATCTAACTGAACTGTACTGAAGTCTAACACATGAGACGGGTCCCCATAATACTTCCGGAGCATAGACACATGAAATACCGGATGCACTCCCGACAGGTTGGGTGGCAAAGCAAGCATATAGGCCACCTCCCCAATCCTCCTAAGTATCTCAAAAGGTCCAATGAACCACGGACTCAACTTCCCTTTCTTTCCAAATATCATAACGCCTTTCATAGGCAAAACATTCAACAAGACCTTCTCGCCCACCATATAAGATACATCTCGAACCTTCCGGTCCGCATAACTTTTCTGGTACGACTGAGCTGTACGAAGTCTCTCCTGGATCACCTTCACCTTCTCTAAGGCATCCTGAACTAACTCTGTCCCCAATAGTCTAGCCTCGAAGGGCTCAAACCAACCAACCGAAGATCTACACCGCCTCCCATATAAGGCATTATATGGCGCCATCTGAATACGGGATTGGTAGCTGTTATTGTAAGCAAACTCTGCAAGTGGCAAGAACTCAGCCCAAGAACCTCCAAAATCAATAACACAGGCACGCAACATATCCTCCAATATCTGAAAGGTACGCTCAGACTGCCCGTCCGTCTGTAGATGAAAGGTTGTGCTCAACTCTACCTGTGTGCCTAACTCTCGCTGAAAAGTCCTCCAGAACTGGGAAGTAAACTGAGTATCCCTATCTGATATAATGGAAACTGGGACCCCATGCAACCGTACAATCTCCCGGATGAAAATCTTTGCCAACCGCTCNAGAGTTCCTAAAGCTGCTCCTTCAATTCTTTTGACTCAGCTGGTTCCATACGATAGGGAGGAATAGAGATAGGTTGAGTGCCCGGCACTAGGTCAATACCGAAATCAATGTCCCTGACCGGCAGCATGCCCGGTAGGTCTGCTGGAAACACATCAGGGAAATCCCTCACAACAGGAACTGAATCAGGACTAGGATTCTCAGCTCCGACATATCTCACGAAAGCTAAATACGATAAACAACCGTTATCAACCATCTGCTAGGCCTTTAAGAAAGAAATCACCCTGCTGGGCACATAATCAGTCATACCTCGCCACTCGATCCTCGGAACACCCNAAATAAAGTGCGCGGACTTGGTCAACCTATCCACAATCACCCAAATCGAATCAAACTTCTTCGAGGTACAAGGGAGACCACTCACAAAATCCATAGTAATCCTCTCCCATTTCTACTCTGGAATATCCATCCGCTGAAGTACACCACTGGGCCTCTGATGCTCATATTTGACCTGCTAACAGTTGAGACACCGAGCTACATAACTCACAATATCCTTCTTCATTCTCCTCCACCAGTAATGCTGTCTCAAATCCTGATAGATCTTCGCGGCGCCCGGATGAATAGAATACCGCGAGCTGTGGGCCTCCTCCAATATCAACTCCCGAAGCCCATCCACATTGGGCACGTAAATCCGGCCCTGCATCTGCAACACACCATCACTATCAATAGACACATCCCTGGCATCATCATGCTGAACCCTGTCCTTAAGGACAAGCAAATTTGGATCATCATACTGGCACTTTCTAATGCGGTCACACAAGAAAGACCGAGATACCACACAAGCTAAAACCCGGCTAGGCTCCGAAATATCTAACCTCACCATTCGATTGGCCAAGGCCTGGACATCAACTGCAAAGGGCCTCTCCCCAACTGTAATGTATGCCAAACTACCCATACTCACCGCCTTTCGGCTCAAAGCATTGGCCACTACATTGGCCTTTCCCAGATGATACAAAATGGTAATGTCATAATCCTTGAGCAACTCAAGCCACCTTCGCTGCCTCAAATTAAGATCCTTCTGTTTGAACAAATGCTGAAGGCTGCGATGATCAGTATATACCTCACAAGATACGTCATATAGGTAGTGCCTCCAAATCTTCAAAGCATGTACTATGGCAGCCAGCTCCAAATCATGTACAGGGTAGTCCTTCTCATGAGGCTTCAACTGACGAGAAGCATAAGCAATAACTCTACCCTCCTACATCAGTACATCCAATCCAACTCTTGAAGCATCGCAATACACGGTGTAACAACCTGAAGCTGATGGCAACACTAGCACAAGAGTTGTGGTCAACGCTGTCTTGAGCTTCTGAAAGCTCTCCTCGCACTCGTCTAACCATACAAATGGAGCATTCTTCTGCGTCAACCTTGTCAAGAATGAAGCAATAGATGAAAAACCTTGAACGAACCTGCAATAAAAACCCGCCAAACTGAGGAAACTCTGAATCTCAGTGGCTGAGGATGGCCTAGGCCAACTCTGCACCGCCTCAATCTTCTTTAGATCGACTTGAATACCATCACTGGACACTACGTGTCCCAGAAAAGCCACAGAACTAAGCCCGAACTTACACTTGGAGAACTTTGCATAGAGCTTCTCCTCTCTCAGTCTCTGCAATGCCACCCTCAAATGTTGCGCGTGCTCCTCCTGGCTACGCGAGTACACCAGGATATCATCAATAAACAAAATCACAAATGAATCTAGATACGACCGAAATACACTGTTCATCAAGTGCATGAACGCGACTTGGGCATTAGTCAGCCCAAAAGACATAACTAGAAACTCATAGTATCCATATCTCGTCCTGAAAGCTGTCTTCATAATGTCAGAGTCCCTAATCTTCAACTTGTGATAGCCTGAACGAAGATCAATCTTAGAGAATACCTTTGCCCCCTGAAAATGGTCAAACAAATCCTCAATACGGGGTAGTGGATACTTGTTCTTCACTGTCACCTTGTTCAACTGTCTGTAGTCAANTACAATAATAGTATCACCCACCGGAGTAGATACGTGCACAGGCAAGGCAAGACAACCACGGGTCGAACCCAAATGAAGAGCAAAATAGGAAGATACATAGGAATAGGTAGATCCGGGATCAAACAAAACAAAGGCATCCCTGTGGCAGACTGACATAATACCTGTGATAAAAACATCACATGCAATGGAATCCCTCATGTCTGGAAGAGCATAGAAACGAGCCTGACCACCGCTAGATCGATCTTCATCCCTAGGGCAGCCCCTAACTGTCTGATCCCCGCCCCTACCTGACTGGGATGGTGCTGAAGTAGATGGAGTAGAAGAAGGAGGGCTGATCCCTCTGCTGAGACCGACCACCACGAAGCCGAGGACACTGTCTCCTCATATGACCTAACTCACCGCACTCGTAGCAACGACCCTGAGCTGGAGAAGGGGACTGAAAGGAACCCATCGTTGCAGACGAACCCTGGGCTGAAGAAGCAAGAGTAGATCTCTAAGCTGGAAGGGCGCTAAGTGAAGACTGACCCTGCTGATAACCCTGACGACCACGGCCTAAAGAAACCCCACTGGACTCTGTACGACCTGACTGAGGAGGTCTGAAGGAATGACCTCTGCTGCGCTGGAACTGGCCCCTAGACGGAGCACCACTGAAGCTACCTGAACCTCGAGGCCTTTTGGCCTCCCTCTCCTCACGCTCGCGACGGCGATCTGTCTCAATCTGTCGAGCCATATCAACTACCTCCTCAAATGAGGCATCCACAGCCCTCTCTCTAGTCATCAAAATGCGGACTGGATAGTTAAGACCATCCACAAACCTCCTAATCCTCTCCCGATATGTCGGGATCATCCAAGTAGCATACCGAGCTAGCTGCGTAAATCTCAACTCGTACTGAGTCATAGTCATGTCTCCCTGAACCAACCACTCAAACTGACGACGCAGCTCCTCTCTGCGAGACTGCGGTACATACTTCTCCAGAAAGAGAGCGGAGAATTGCTGCCAAGTAAGGGGCACTGCTCCAACAGGCCTACGCCTCTCAAACTCCTCCCACCATGTAAATGCAGGCCCTGAAAACTAGAAGGTAGTAAAAGCCACTCCACTCAACTCAAAAATCCCTGCAGTACGAAGCATACGCTGACACTTGTCTAGAAATCCCTGGGCATCCTCGCCCTCAGTACCACTAAACGTCGGAGGCTGGAGCCTACCGAACCTCTCCAGTCGACGCTGCTCGTCGTGTGGCATAGCTGGAACCACAAAGTCTGGAGATGGTGCGACTCGCACAACTGGTGTAACTAGGGAAACTGGTGCAATTGGTGCAACTGGGGCAACTGGTGCAACTCCCGGTGTTTGCAATCCCTGAACAACCTGCTCGGGTGTGCGAGCTGTGGGGGTCTGATGACCACCCCCGGTCTGAGAAGTAGCTGCGGCAGTAGTGGCTGAGACTGCCTGAGCCAGACCAGTGCAGACAGATAAGATCTGAGCTAAAGCCTCCTGAAGACTAGGAATCACAATGGGCATTATCGGTGCCTGAACAGGTGCTGCTGGAGTATCTACAGCTGGAGGCTGGTCCGGAACCTGGGCAGCTGGTGGATCTGTAGGAGCTGCTCTCACTGGTCTACCTCGACCAGGACCACGACCACGGTCTCTAGCAGGTGGCAATGGTGGTCGTCCGTCACATCCGGTAGCACGGGTTCTCGCCATCTGCGAGAGAATAGAATACAAAAATTTAGGTCTCAGAACAACAAAGCCGCACGATAAGAGTTTCAAGAATATGAAGTGTTTCCTAAAGGTTCTGCGGCCTCTCGAGGATAAATATAGACGTCTCTGTACCGATCCGCAAGACTCTACTAACCGGCTCATGACTCACGAGGCCTAGTAACCTAGGTTCTGATACCAACTTGTCACGACCCCAAACCCGGTCGTGATGGCGCCCAACATAATTGCTACGCAAGCCCGACCAATTAACACTCACAACTCAATCACACAACCAATTTCCAAGTTATAGCATTTAATTTATCAATAATATAGTTCTAACCAGTGATAATAGACGGAAGTAATACGGAAATCATAACAGCTGTCAATAAAACTCCCAAAGATCTGGGGCCATAAGTCTAGAGGATCTAAGATAAACAAATAATAAAACCTCAGTAATACTGATGTTCACAAATGCGGAAATAATAAAGGGATAGGGGAGGAGTCGGGCCCTGCGAACGTCAGGTAGCTACTTCGACAACTCTTGAGAAAACTCTGAAGCAGCAAAAGCTCAACTAAGCTACCGAGATACCTGAATCTGCACACATGGTGCAGGGAGTAAAGTGAGTAATTCCAACTCAGTGGTAATAGACATATATAATGACTGAAAGTATGAAATCCTAAAAATACCAAAATGTAAAGCTAACACTAACAATTTAGCATAGTTGACGGTGAAATGACGACAAGACAGAACAACTAGATCAGATAAACATCAGAACATAAATGCAATGCAATGCGCATGACCGCTGCGGCATACAGCCGGATCCATTTGGGTACCCGCGCTCATTGTGGGGGTTCAGACTCCGGAGGGGCTCCTACAGCCCAAGCGCAATATTATCGTAGCGCTCGATGCGGCGTGCAGCCCGATCCACACTCAGTCCAGGTATATGCATATAAGCCACACAGGCACAATCAAGTTATTATTTCCAATTCCAATTATTAGGAACCATAGATTAAGTGTTTAGAACTTTAAAAATTTACTAATCATTTCGAAACAGTGTTTAACTCAGGACTGATATCATGAAAACATGCTAAGCATCATGGAAACAGTGATAATAATCCCTAAGGGATCCAAATAATCGGCATGAAGCCCAAATATACTCATCACAATCCAAGTAGGATATTTACTAATCAGTCTATAGTCCAAAGCACAGCTTGGACACCACTCGGGGCAGATTAAGCCACAAACCCCAATCACAAACGACCCCGCACTCGTCATGGAGTGCGTGTCTCGCCTCAATATAGCGTCACAGTGTGATAAACCAGTGTCTCAAACCCTCAGGTCATCATCTACATCTATTACTCACCTCAAGCCGGCCACAAGACTAGTCCGCTATGTCTTTTCCTCTCGAATCCGCCTCATCGCGTAGTGAATCTGGTCAAAACCACAACGAATACATTACAATAGGCTAAAGAAACATAACCCAATCGAAAAGACTCGAAAAACACCAAAAATCACGAAGTTGGCCAAACCCGAGCCCCGGGCCCACTTCTCGAAAAATTATGAAATTTACATCTCTGGATTCCTCGTCTCGCCACGAGTCTATACATATCAAATTTACAAAAATCGGAGTTCAATTGCCCTATCAAAACCCAATTTTAAACTCCCTTAAGTTCCAAGCCCTAACCTCCATTTTTACCCTCTAATTCCTCGAATTTTAGTGATTAATCCATGTTTTTACATCATAATAACATATTCCGAGTCTAACAATACATACCTGATAAAACCCCTTCGAATTCTCTTCAAAATCGCCCAAGAATCGCCTAAGTCGAAGTTCAAAATATTTTCCTTCTCTTTTCCAATTCGTGAACATTGTTCACTTTAATTCCAAGTCGTTTTCTGCTTATGCGGTCAACTAACCGCACATGTGACCAAATGACCGCTTATGCGGTTTCACTTAAAAATCCTTGAGACCGCTTCTGCGGATCCCGCCTTTGCAGAAAGCCTTCCGCTTCTGCGGAATATGCCCAGCCCTCAAAGGACCACTTCTGCGACCTCCACGTCGCATCTGTGGAACCGCTTCTGCGGCTCCTTTTCCGCAGATGTAGAAATACCAGAAGCCATAAAAAAAAAACCAGACCTGCAACATGCTTCTAAATTCCCGTTTAACCACCCGAAATCGCACCGAGGCCCCCGGGACCTCTACCAAATGCACCAACACATCATATAACCTTATTCAAACTTGCTCGGACCATCAAAACACTATCATTAACATCAAAATCCTCAATTTTCCTCAAATCAAAGCCTAAGTTTTCTTAAAACTTCCGAATTGCACATTCGATCAAAAAACCGACCAAACGGCGTCCGAATGACCTGAAATTTTACAGACATATGCAAAATCACCTAACGAAGCTACTGCAACTCTCAGAATTCCATTCCGAACCTCGGATCAAAATCTCACCAATCAACCGGAATTCGCCAAAATTTCAACTTCGCCAATTCAAGCCTATTTCTACACCGGGTTTCCAAATTCACTTCTGATCGGACTCCTAAGTCACAAATCATCTCCTGAAGCTAACCAAGTCACCGGAATTCACATCCAATCCCTCTAACTATATAGTCAACTTCCGGTTGACTTTTCCAAACAAGCTTCCTTCTAAGAGGCTAAGTGCCTCATTTCCAACAAAAACCAATTCAATTCTATCCGATCAACTCAAATACTGATATTGAAACATAGAACAACATAATATGGGGGAAACAGGGCGGTAACTCATGTGACGACGAGTCGGGTCGTCACAAAACTGCTGAGCGGCGTGCTAGAGCTCAAAACGACCTGTCGGGTCGTTACATCTCCCACTTAAACATACGTTTGTCCTGGAACGTGCTAAGAATTGTGTTTGGGTTGTCCAAAACAATTGTTTAACACCTCGAGCACCTAGCCGTGCTATCACAACTCAGCTGGGTATCCTAGCTCGATCAATCTGAAGATATCCTTTTTCACTTAAGCAAATCGCCTTGGAGCCCAATCCCTATATCCAGAATTCTATGCCAGGCCTGTACCAACATATGCTCACCGTATCAACAACTACCCGCAGCAATAAAACATGACTGCATACCTTAGTTGTATTCACACCTTGCACCACTTTACTCACAGGATCACAATAATATTCTCTAATCAAATTAGTCGAAATTCCACGAATCTGATACTCCCCTTGCATCTCATGACCCACATAGGTCTTTCCCTAACTCTTACAATACATCCAAGAAAGGATGTGTAGAAATTCATACCCAACTGCCGAATCAACAAATCATTTGGTCTATACTCCTGATAAGAACCACCACCTCATTCTGAACCAAATAATGGTCTTATCTCCTTAATATACTTCATATAATTAGATTGCACTAATCCTAAATCCAGTGATCTCGTCTCACCCAGTACGAACCACTCACACAATAAGCCACTCCGGACATGATCAAAAGTATCATATGATGCCACAACATGCCAATAGGTTATGAACTCGAACGTGACAAAAGGAAAACGTACTCTAGAAGGAATTACTCAACTCACGCACTAATATGAACTTTCCTTAAAAAATAGGAAGCAATGCATACAAAAATAACATATAGAAAACTGTACTCAACATCACACGTTGCGGCGTGCAACCCGATCCAAATAATATACCCATGGCAGTGTGCCACCCGATCCATACATAGAACTCACATAAGGAGATATATATCGAGCTAAACTTCTCATTATAACAAAATTTCAAATATCGATCTCAAGCACGTTAAGTGCATAATACCATCCTTGGGAAGACATATAGTGCCATAGACTACAAAAACTCAAACACAACTGAGGTCCGATACACGATCTGATTCTCGAGAGCCATCTTGCTCATATAACATCATATCTACGTGGGACCTTAACACATAAGAATTTCATCAAGCTGTCTCATAACTCATACAACGCAATATATCATTACATGAAATAGCTGATGACGAAATAGTACCCCGACTACTTGTCCAAAGGAGCACATTGCTGAAATGAACACATCTGGCCTGATATAGAGCCCATATTCACATTTAGATCCATCCACAGACCTCAAGCTGGTTCTGATCAAACTAAGCTAGGCTAATAACTTTTCGAAGGTCTGTCATAACCCCCTTTTTCTCATAACATACGAGAACTATCATCATAACCGGGCAATCCTCCACGGCCCACAACCTAATAAGTTGAGTGCCCCCTAACCATAAATTCTCAGATCAATGATATCATCATCGTCTTCATACTTGATTTAAGTCTTCAACCAATCAAGTGACTACATGCCACACTTATACAATCTTCCTATGGGGCACGCTCCCACGACTTTCCGTAATAGACAACAGATATGTGTATCCATACCACTAACCGCACTAACACTTAGAAGCATTCAAGAATCCATAACTAGGATGCAAGGTCTTTTCACAAAAAACCGATCTCAGGTGACGCTGAAGACGATACCCACTTACTTTAAACGTCGAAACTCCTTTATTGCTCATTCGAGCTCGCGACATCCCTGTCAACATCGAACTGCAACCTTTATCCTCACTCAAATTCCACACCACACACTGCACCAACATGGCAATATACGATAGAAAACGATTTTCAACATGACTCCATAAACAATAATAGATTAACACTTTATCGTATAAAACTTTAAATTTAACTCACTTCAGGAGAACCATAGCAACAAACAGGTAAATTCCTATAACCGTAGAATGTGCAAATCTCTAAGTAGTGGTCTAAGCCATCATAGCCCCTTCCAGGATCTGCCTATATATGATAAGCCATAACATTGGAATACTTCTGAATAACATCAATTACAACGATTGACAAACCTCACACGTGTCGTCACAAATCACTTGATTAACTTGATCACGTTGAAGGAAATGACCACTACCACCAATATGGAAATTCAACTATGGATAACCAATCTACCTTCTTCAAAATTAATTCTTGATTTCCTTAGGAATAATAATAACTCCATTCAACACATAACACACTCCATCCGCACTCATACCGAGTGACCTTGAATCACGAGACCATGTTGTCTCAAATCCTACAAACCATTTCATACATCATGCTACACTGCGAGTCAAAACATCCTAGAACATTATATACCTCTTCTCATAAGCTGCTACAAATCTTGATTCTTAACCGTAGGCTCAAAATCATTAGGCACCACACTTTGCCCTTTTTGAATCCACTAGGGCCGTTGTTAAGAGCCACCCGCTCTGACTTGGCCCCGAACATAATCAACTCCATGAATCTTCTAGCACATGAATACCCTCTCAACGAAATACCCCAAGTCTGAGCATGAGCCAATAAGGCCAACCATAGCATACCTTTAACAATTCCTTGTTCAAATTTACACTTGCGCTCTTTTTCGTGGCGGAAATAACTTACTAATACGCCGATAACCCGAAATCTCACAAGAAGAGAATCATACAATCCAATCGTAGGCAGTGGGACTCTCCCACTCAGCTTAAGGCCACTATTACACTACTCTGAATTTCACCAGGATTCCTTATCTTTTATTGACATAACCATATGCAATTGACAACAAAAATTCTTGGCATCTTCCTTAAAACCCCTTTCATACTCTGAATCATCAACCACATTCGCACGACCGATCTCTTTGCAGCACAAGTCCATTCACTCCTCGTGGACACCAACTAAATGTGCGGCAACATCTTTCCAATTCAAAGTTAAGTAGTACCCTTCCTCATTTCAAGCAGCTCATTTCTGTTTTATCAAACCTCCTACCATATAATAGTCCATACTTCAAATTAATCCATAGACCCCCAACCATCAATCACCAAAATTCCCAAGTCGCTCCAAACTCTCCTTAAGGTGTGTAGTCATACTAGCACAAAGCCATATGCAAATCCACCACTCTCCCACTTTGGCGGAGCTCACCTCTCTAATCGACCACTCGACCTCTGCTTCTTATACCTAGCCTTCTAGATATTTTAACCACCGTCTGACTCTCCCCACTTGTCTTTTCTCAACCTTTGCTACTCAGTTGTTGCCTTAATAAAATCTATCTTCGTAGCACTTGCACCCACAAATTGCTACTAACTTTAAACTTTCTGGAGATTATCTTTCTCGAGCCGTCAACAGTAGAAACACCGATTCAATCCTGAACCATCGCACCCCGCGATACCCAACAGTCGTTTCTCCAATATTATTTCACAATATCCTGCCCAAGGGTGCATTGCATATGACCATAACACCGACAAAGTGAACACATACAATCGAGGACGACGACAGTACATCGTAGATAAAAATTCCACAACGCTCGAAATTACCAAGTCTCGTTACTCCATCACCCTAAATCTGGACACCCCAAATATGGACGTTCATAGGTCAATTGCTTTTCCTCTGCCGGAAGTGAGATATCATATCACTGAATCGTGCACTGAGTAGAAATATCCCGCACCACATCTGCAGTACCATTACAATTCTTCAATTCTCGATTTATAACAAGTAGTTTGCATCGCGTAAGATTGAGTAGGAAGGAAACAAGGGCATAAGCCTCAAGGAATCAAGTCGCACGATGAGGAAATAAAGAAGTGGAAATTTTCCTAACAGTTACATAGCATCTCGTAGATAAGCACAGATGTCTCCGTACCGATCAGCGAGACTCTAATAAACTCGCTTGTGATCCATGACTCCTATGAATCTAGAGCTTTGATACCAAATTGTCATGACCCCAGTTCGCCCTTCGTGAACTGTCATGACGGCACCTAGTCTCTACGACTAGGTAAGCCTAACAATGTGGAACATAAGCAAAACTTGCGGAAGAAATAATCAAAAACCATAAATAACTGAAATAAGCGATATATAAATGCCGCTCGGCATGTACAATACTTAACTTCTCAAAACTAATATGTACTCCCAAAACCCAGAAACCCATGAATCAAAAGCTAAGAAAATACTACATAGATCTAACTCTGGAATGTCTAACAAGAACAGAGAATACAGAAGGGCTAAATACTAATGTAGGAATAGATAGAGACTCCTCGGGCTGCGGACGTGGCAGATACACCTCGAACTCGCTAGAGCAGTCGCCTCGCCTCAGGGGTGATAGGAATGGATAGAAGTAACTGGATCTGCACATGAAAAAACATGCGCAGAAAGGGCATAAGTACACCACAGTGGTACTTAGTAAGTGCCAAGCCTAACCTTGGTTGAGTAGTGACGAGGAAGGTCAGGGCCCTACTGAGATAAGATAAAATATAAGGTATAACAGGATAAGATAAGCAATTTAGTTGCAAGCTAACAATAAAAATTTAATACGAAAAAGTATGGAATGCAATAACCGAAACAGAGGCTAAAACTATCACAAGGATAATAATCGGGGATCTCTTAGTATCCCGAGGATCTCTTGGTATCCTCAATCTGTACCAGGGATCTCTTGGTATCCCGAGGATCTCTTGGTATCCTGAATATATGCTAGGGATCTCTTGGTATCCCAATTATATGTGACGGAGATCTTTTGGTATCCCGCACTATAGTCCAAAAAAAATATATATGCAGGGGATCTCCCGGAAAAAAATCCGTAGTCCCAAAGTAAACATAAAACAACAACACAAAGAATACACAATTAAATTCAAATTCTATATCAAGCTAAAGCAGGTATTTCTAGCCTAGCATGTTGCACATAATCCAAATAAGGCATTTTTAAGCAAATAAGCAATTAAGTCAACTAGTCATGCTTTTCTAACTAACAACAGGCTAAATTTGCAAGTACAATAAAACAAAAGAGAAAGGAACTCAGTTTAAATACTTAAAGTAAAATCGGGTTTTCAACAATTAGCTCAAGTACGCGCTCGTCACCTCACGTTAAAGGCATTTCAATTATCAAATATCATATCCTAAGGGGAAGGTCCCCCACACAAGGTTAGGCAAGCCACTTACCTCAAACAAGCTCAAATCAACCCGAACTCACACTTTTGCCACGAGTATCCGACTCCAAATGGACCAAATCTATTCAATTCAATTGCATTTTGTAAATAACACGTAAAGTAACTGATTCTACACTTAAATTCTAAGCTAATACACGAAATATGGTAAAATGACCAAAATGCCCCTCTGGCCCGCATCTCGGAATCGAGCAAAATTTACGTTTTTAGAAACCTCATACTCTTACGAGTCCAGCTATACCAAAATTATCCAAATCCGATGTCAAATTCCCAATCAAAATATAATTTCTTGGTCTAAGAACTTTTCCCCAATTTTCATACAATTTCCGAAATTAAAGGATGAATTCATGTTTAGATTAATGGGTTACAAGCAAAAAAGGAGTTAAGAATCATTACCCGTAAACTCTCTTCGAAAATCTCACTAAAATTCGCCTCCTACCGAGCTCCCAATGCCAATTTTGTGATATGAACTAAAAACCCTCGATTTTGAACTTAAACATTCTGCCCAGATATTTTCTTCTTCACGAACGCGATCAAAGCCTCACGTTCACGAAGCACAAAATAACTTTGACCGTTTCTTCCTTCTTCGCAAACGCGTCCTCTACATCACGAATGCGATGCTTTGCATAGGCAGGCCTTCGCGATCGCGCCCCTCCTATCGTGAACGCGATGCATTAAATTTAATAAAAACTCAGGCACTCATTTTCTTCTACGGAACGCAACAGCACCCACGCGAACGCGGTGCACAAACCCTTAGCCCTGCGCGAACGCGGTCCCACTCTCGTGAACGCGAAGGCTTAAACTTCACCTTTATCAACTGACTCTTCATGAACGCGAGGGTCCTCTTGCGAACGCGAAGGGTAACATTACTCAGCAACAGCTGAACAAAAATCTGCAACTTTTTAACAACTAAAAATGATCTGTAGAGCATCTGAAAACACACCCGAGGCCCCCGGGACCTCAATCAAAGGCACCAGCATAACCTAAAACATCATTCAAACTTTCTCCAACCTTCAGAATGATACAACCAACACCAAAACACCTATTTTTCATCGAATTCAAGCCTAAATTTTCAAAAACTCTATAAAACACACTTTCGATCAAAAAGTCTATTAA
Source organism: Nicotiana glauca (assembly GCA_026770625.1). Classification (NCBI taxonomy): domain Eukaryota; kingdom Viridiplantae; phylum Streptophyta; class Magnoliopsida; order Solanales; family Solanaceae; genus Nicotiana; species Nicotiana glauca. The sequence goes on from MU786249.1 coordinate 26,151, forward strand.
ACCTTGTCCGAATGACCTGAAATTCCGCACACACATCCCAAATTACATGATGAAGCTACTGCAACTTTGGAATTCCATTCCGATGCTCGGATCAAAATCTCGCTATCGGACCGGAAACTTCAAAATTTAACTTTCGACATTTCAAGCATAAATTAGCTACGGACCTCCAAAACACATTTCGATCATGCTCCTAACCTCGAAATCACCTAACAGAGCTAACGAGACCATCAGATTTCCTTTCCAAGGTGGTCTTCAAGCTGTTCCAACCACGATCAACTTTCCAACACTTAAGCTCTCATTTAGGGACTAAGTGTCCCAAAACTCTCCGAAACATAAAACCGAACATACCGGCAAATCAAAATAGCAAAAAAAGACTCGGGAGAAGCGGCTAATAGGGGATCGAGGCATTAATTCTTAAGACGATCGGACGGGTCTTCACATCCTCCTACACTTTATCATTCGTTGATCCTCAAATGAGCATATAGACATACCTTAAGTGAAGCTGCTCATGGTCCCAAACTGCTGAGCGACGCGTTAAAGATCAAAACGACTTGTCGGGTCGTTACAAGTTTAGGTTGTGCCGATTTAAAAAATAAATATTTGTGAAGTGCATACATGGGTTGCGAATTAATTCAATCCCGTTATTAGAAATAAAATAATTTAAGTGATTTAACAAAATAATTGTGAGGGAGCGAAATGAGCCATGAACTAATTCAAGGCTTGTAGTAGTAATAATAATAATAATAATAATAATAATAATAATAATAATAATAACAATAACAATAATAATAATAATAATCATAATAATAATAATAATCATAATAATCATAATAATAATAATAATAATAATAATAATAATAATCATAATAATCATAATAATAATAATAATAATCATAATAATAATAATAATAATAATGATAATGATAATAATAATAATAATAATAATGATAATAATGATAATAATGATAATAATGATAATAATAATAATAATGATAATAATAATGATAATAATGATAATGATAATAATAATGATAATAATAATAATAATAATAATAATAATAATAATAATAATAATGATAATAATAAGAATAATGATAATAATAATAATAATGATAATAATAATAATAATAATAATAATAATAATAATAATAATAATAACAATAATGATAATAATAATAATAATAATAATAATGTTATAATAATAATAATAATAATAATAATATAATAATAATAATAATGTTATAAATATATTATATTATGGATGTTCATTTAATACTCCGTTGTAAATAAGCTTTCTGAAGAAACTTATCCATATGGGACTCCTCCGTAAATATGTTTATCTATTTAGTACTCTATTGGAAATAAGCTTCCTGAAGAAGCTTATCACTTCGGTACCCGGTTACGGATAAATATTACCCCCGGTAGAAGATTATCCATACCGGGTATAAAAATTTATCCTTTCAGTATCCGGTTATGGATAAACATTATCCCCGATAGAAGATTATCCATAGCGGGTACAATGAGCTTATCCTTTCAATATCCGATTATGGATAAACATTACCCCCGGTAGAAGATTATCCATAGCGGGTATAATGAGCTTATCCTTTCAATACTCCGTTATGGATAAACATTGCTCTTAGTATAAGATTATCCATATCGGATATAGTAGCAGCTTACACAGCA